>OX465283.1:129472697-129696697 GCA_949987705.1 Thereva unica | reverse complement strand
GAATGATCTGGAAAATCTCGAATCTTCGATCAAGGCAAATGTGAGGAATGATCTGGAAAAGCTCGAAAATTCCATGAAGGAAAAGCTCGAAAATTCCATGAGGGAAAATGATGAAAAGTTGAAGATGGAACTAGAATCGGTCAGAGCCGACCTGGAAAGGGTAAAGATTCACCACCCAGCGACGGCATCTCATGAAGTTATCGGAGTTAGGAAATTGCAGCCTCCAACTTTCGACGGGCAAAGCCCATGGCCTACTTACAAGCTCCAATTCGAAGCAGCAGCAGCAGGCAATTTCTGGACTGAGGAGGAAAAAGCAATGGCCTTAACTTTGTCACTAAGGGGTACAGCAGCAGAAATATTGCAGTCAATACCAGCGGAACATCGCAACAGCTACGGGTTCTTAGTTCAAGCGCTGGAAATGCGTTACGGTGATCAGCACCTGCAAGAGGTTTATCGACTTCAACTTCGAAACAGACTTCAAAAGCCAGGAGAAACTTTACAACAACTATGCGCCGATATCGAGAGGTTAGTGCATCTGGCTTATCCTAGTTTCGGCCAAGATTACATCAACGAAGTAGCAAGAGAGGCCTTTCTTAACTCTTTTGCCGACCGAGATCTACAACAAGCAGCGAGATTGGCCGGAAAGAAGAATACCGCTGAAGTTCTGGCATATGCTCTGGCATACGAGGCAGCGAAGCAAGCATCAAGAAGTGCAGTCCGCCTCAGAGAGATCCACACAACAGAGGATATTTGCAACAGAATGAATGCAGCGGAAGTACGCGGTCGACTCCGATGCTGGAACTGTAGTGAACCGGGTCATTTGCAACGGAATTGCAGAAAGCGAAGGAGAACAGAATCAACCGAAAATAGGAGTGGCGGAAATTGTTGTGAAAAATGCGGACATCGCCAGAAAAGCGACCAGAGGGAGGCCGAAAACATTGACTCCGTGTCTCCCCGCAGACAGCAGCAGGGAAACGAATAAAGACTGACTCCATGGGGCAGGAGTCAGTCGGGGAAATCGAAGCCCCCGGTGTCATCATCACCACTATCAAACAACTGCAGCGTAGTGGCAACAGCCTTGTCATCGATGGAAAGATTGGAGCCGAAAAATGCACAATAACTGTAGATACTGGTGCTTCAAAATCTGTTATCCGCGCTGACATGGTCGGTAATAAATGGCTGAAAGACGCACGCCAATACAGACTGAAAACTGCAACAGGAGAGCCAGTACGATTACACGGGGAAATTATGTTGGATGTGGTTCTTGCTGACATTGGATTTTCACATTCGTTCCTGGTAGCTGATATAACAGACGAGTGTATTCTCGGTCTGGACTTTATGAAAGCACATAAAATTCTACTGGACATCGGAGAGGAAATACTGAGATATGACAACAAGGAGATCCCAATGGCGACAGGTTCCACTTGTTATTCGCAGCTGAAAGTCGTCGTTCGTGAAGATACCGTGCTTCCTCCGTGTGCTGAGAAATTGGTACGAGCGATAGTCGATGGTGATCCCGGGAGCTACCGATTTTACCTTATAGAACCAGAGAAAACGGAACAGGCCAAAAGTATAGCAATTGGAAAATGTCTGGTGAGCATCGATGCCAAAAGGGAGGTGTTCATGAGAGTGCTAAATACCAACGAGCGCGAAATACGATTGAAGAAGGACACGGTTTTGGGGAAAGGAGAACCGGCAGAACAGATTACATTAGTGGAGTGCGCTCACACGGAACCGGTGGCAAAACCAAAGCCAAAGGCCACGAAATTGGTAAACACAGTGCTCTCAAGTAGTTGTCTTGAACACAACCAGTATCTCCAGGCAAGAACATTAGTGGAGGATTTTAGTGATATCTTCGCCATGAGAGATGATGATTTTGGAAAAACGAACATCGTCCAACATAGGATCGACACCAGAGATGCCCAGCCAATCAAGCAACCGCCGAGAAGACTACCACTAGCCAAGCGGGAAGAAGCAGCCAATATGATTGAGGACATGAGAAGACAAGGCCTTATAGAGGAGTCGAAAAGCCCTTGGATGTCTCCCGTGGTTCTAGTCAGAAAGAAAGATGGCAGCACAAGGTTTTGCGTGGATTATCGACGGTTAAATGACATCACTAAAAAGGATAGCTACCCATTACCTCGTATCGATGACACTCTGGATACTCTCTCTGGAGCTCAATGGTTTTCTACCCTGGACCTTAAGAGCGGCTATTGGCAAGTCGAAATTCACCCCGAGGACCGCGAAAAGACAGCCTTCTCTGTAGGACACGGCTTGTGGCAGTTTACAGTTATGCCGTTTGGACTGTGTAATGCTCCAGCAACATTCGAACGACTGATGGAATGCGTTTTGCGAGGACTGACATGGAAGACTTGTCTGGTTTATTTGGACGATATCATCGTCGTTGGAAAAAGTTTCGAGGAACATCTGGGCAATTTACGAGAGGTTTTCCAAAAGTTGAGAACTGCCCAACTGAAACTCAGCCCTAAAAAGTGCGTGCTGTTCAGTGACCAAGTCAACTATCTCGGACATGTGGTTTCATCCAATGGAGTTCAAACAGATCCTGAGAAAATAGCAGCAGTTAAGAATTGGCCCACACCGAAGGATAAACATGAACTTCGAAGCTTCTTGGGACTTGCCACCTATTATAGACGTTTTGTCAGGAACTTTGCCGACATAGCTAAGGAATTACATAAACTGACAGAAAAAGGAAGACCATTTATCTGGACAGAAAAATGCGAGGAAAGTTTCAAGACACTAAAGCAAGGACTTTGCCAAGCACCAATACTTACATATCCGAAGCCAGGGGAAAAATTCATATTGGACACAGATGCGAGTAATGTCGGAATTGGTGCAGTGCTATCACAAAACTTCGAAGGGCAGGAAAAGGTCATAGCTTACTACAGTAGAGCGCTGTCAAAATCGGAGCGGAATTACTGCGTCACAAGGAGAGAACTGTTGGCAATCGTGGACTCAACTAAGCACTTCCACAAGTATCTCTATGGGCAAAACTTCATCCTTCGAACGGATCATGCAGCATTAAAATGGCTGATGCAATTTAAAAATCCTGAAGGACAAGTGGCAAGATGGATCGAGAGACTTCAGTCCTACGACTTTAATATAGGCCACAGAAAAGGAGGAAGCCATGGAAATGCAGATGCACTCTCCCGGCGACCCTGCGTAAAAGATTGCAAACATTGTGGGCGTATTGAGGAAAAGTGTCAAAGGACGACCGTTGAGCCAACGACAGGATGGGACGACCAGGGACTCCGAGACGCCCAACGCGACGACCCAGATATTTCATCGATTCTGGCATGGAAGGAATACGAGGAGAAGCCTGAATGGAAGGATATTGCAGAAAGAAGCGAAACCCTGAAGAGCTATTGGGCCCAATGGGATTCATTGCACATCGAGCGAGGAGTGTTAAAGCGCAAATGGGAAACCGCTGACGGTACCTCTCACCGAATGCAGGTGTTAGTCCCTCGCAGTAGAATAAGAGATATTCTCGAGGAGTGTCATAATGGCGCGTCAGGAGGACATCTGGGAGTCAATAAAACTTTGGCAAAAATAAGAGATAGATTCTATTGGCTTCACATGCGAGACGATGTTGCAGACTGGTGCCGTAAATGCACGACTTGTGCCAGCAGCAAAGGCCCTCGAGTAAAAACAAAAGGAGAAATGCAGCAATACAACGTGGGAGCCCCATTTGAAAGAATTGCAATCGATGTGGCGGGACCTTTTCCAGCATCAGACCGAGGGAATCGTTACATTTTGGTGGTTATGGACTACTTCAGTAAGTGGCCCGAAGCATATGCCATTCCAAATCAGGAAGCGATCACTGTTGCAGAGGAATTAGTGAACAATTGGATCTGCAGATTTGGTGTTCCTCATGAGCTTCATTCTGACCAAGGGAGAAATTTCGAATCTCAAGTTTTTCAAGAAGTATGTAAGATACTCGGAATGAAGAAGACCAGGACGACGCCCCTTCATCCCCAATCCGATGGAATGGTAGAACGATTCAACAGGACAATGCTAGAGCACTTAAGGAAAGTCGTTAGCGAGCACCAGCGCGACTGGGACAGTTATATCCCTATTTTTCTAATGGCATACCGGACAGCAGTTCATAATTCCACAGGACAAACCCCTTCTAGTGTGATTTTTGGAAGACAAATCCGGCTGCCAAGCGACTTGAAATTTGGGACACCTGTGGAAAGCAACGAATCTACTGGCGGTTATACAGGTGAACTTCGTGATAGACTTGCAGATATCCACCAGCTCGCAAGGAGGAATCTCAAGATAGCCAGTGACAGGATGAAAACAAGGTACGACCTCCGAGCAAACTGTAGCGGATTCCAGGAAGGTGACCTCGTTTGGCTGTTCAACCCTCGAAGACGGAAAGGCAAGTCTCCGAAACTTCAGCGTCAGTGGGAGGGGCCCTATAAAATCCTAACACGGATCAACGACGTGGTCTACAGGATTCAACAAGGCCCCAAAGCAAAGAAGAAGATTGTGCACATAGACAGGCTGTGCCCATATCATCAGCCGGATCCAGGATGGACAACTGTTCGGGACGAACAGTCCTAAGAAGGGGGCAATGTGATGATTATGCGCCATCTGTTTGTCGAGAGGATGAATCAACGATTTTCGGTTGTTGTCTGAACTAAGAATTTAAGTACTAAACTAAAATTGGAACGCGCGATAAGTGAAGACAACTTCAAGCTCCTGGACGAAAAGAATAGAACATACCACTAGGCTCGAGAAAAAGGACTCGAGAAGGTTCCAGAAAGTAGACAAAGGTAGAACTGCCTATATAAAAGCGCCTGGCAGCCGCTATCGAGTCAGTTTTGATTATAAAGGCGATACAAGTGTTCCAAAGTGAAAAGTGGTGATTTATAGTGAAGTAAAAAGCGATAATTGAATAGTGCGAAATATTAAATTTGCTAGTGATTATAGTGAACTCTAAGAATTGTGTTTATTTTTAAATTGTGTTTTGGTTTGTGATTAATAAATTATTGTGTGGATTATTAAAAAAAAAGTGTATTCCTTAATTAATCCTACGAATCCGTTAAGCCGTAAAAACGTAACAATATTTAAGATGCTATTGCATTTCCTAATAGTGGATATAATGCGTGATTAATTTGTTTTGTCATACCTAAAGGGGCCAGTCACTTTATGTAGAATTTTAGGAGAAATTTTGAGTTTTGCGAATTTAGGCATTTAGGGACTGACTGTTATGATTAACAATGGACGTTGGTGGGTTGAAACCTTAACTTTTACAGTTTTAGATAGATGGGAGTATTCTGCGTAGATTGCTGCCTTATTCATGAAAATATCTAATAGGGTTACCAAAATACAGAGTAATATGTAAACTTCTACTAAAAAAGTTTCAAAAAGGCCCTAGCGGCTAAACCGTTATGATTCTCCCGCCCCCACCTATACGATTTTTTGTTCGTATATCCAAGACCTATCCTGATACACCCTGTATAATTATAAGTGAACGTCAGCCCCTGACCACTCTCGTCAGTCCCTAGCAGCATTAACAGCTAGGGCCTGACGGTCTAGGGACTGACGATTCTGAGTAAAACTTTAAAAAAAATACTGTTTGACCAATATACTACGATATCTAACCCTATCTACCGAACAAGGCCGACAAACCACTTGTAAATATTAATTAATTAATGTCAATTTCCTATTATTAAACTATAAAATTGCTTGGCTAGGGACTGACGAAGTGACTGGATCAGCACTACTTGGCACAGCAAATCTCGCCTCTACACTTATTTACAAAACGGCAGCTGCCAAAGGAGTGCAGTCTGTAGATAATTTCATCTCTTTCTTTAAAATCAACTGAATTGCATTCCCTCTACACCCATATAATACCGCGAAATTTTAAAATCCGTTAATGGCTAGGGACTGACGATTAAAATTGAGGACACTAATTTCGACCTTAGGAAACACATTTATTGTTTTTTTAAATTGCAAAAAATGATGAAATTAGTTGTAAATACTTTAATATTGAAAAATTGTAAAGAAAATTAAAGTATAAATTAATTTTTTTTCGAAATATTGATGGCCAAACGCAAAATTTCGGTGCACGGACATGGCTAGGGACTGACGTTTGGGGTAAATAAATATGATTTCCAGAGTATAGTGTATTATTATTTTAAACAAAATTTGAGGAATAAATACAAAATATTTTGATTTGTTACTTAGCAATCTTAAAATAAAATAATATTAATTATAGCAAGTGGGGAGTGCTGCGGACACAGAGTTGCCGGATTTTTGTGGAAACACCCGTAAATACAAAGGCGATTGGATGAGACATTGTGTACTGCAGAAGAAAGAATACTAATAACAGTGAGGTAAGCTTTATGTTTTTCTTCTTCTTCAAAATACAAATTATAAATTTATAAGTGGACACATGTATGTAGCTATAAAATAACATAAATGAACTTGCATCATAGTCGCCTGGGTTCAAACTTACATGCTAGTTTTTAATAGGTCCTGTTGTTGTCGACCCATGTGTGGACTCCGACCTGCGTACACAAGCAAAGTCACTAAACAGTTGCGTACGAAACTGGGATTGCAAATCAGTTGCCCCGTGTGCGGAGAGCCCACGACTCCCAGTGCCCATTACTGGCTGATCCCGCATGGCATACACACATGGATCTTTGCATATATGAAACTAAAAAGCCTCCTCGATGTGATCCTCCCCGCGGGACTGGCTAATAAGCATTACATCACGGGGGTCATTCTGTTTTATTTAGCTGCTACTGCTCGTGGCACATCTTCGCCTTTCTCTATTTCTTACGGCTTCTTCCCGCCTTTAACTTTCTTCTAGTTCCGCCCTTTCATTTGGCGAATCTCGAGCATCTAAAAAAGACGTGCTCTGCGTGTTCCTCCTTCTCTGGGTATACCTGACACAACGGTGAATCATCGTACCCGAAACAGTGAAGGTATTTCTGCCGAATTCAATGCATCAAAAATATGTTGTTTTGTTTCCAATAAAATGTGCAACACCTTTCCGTCCCCGCTAGTCAATGTCCTTCATAGTAATCGATGACAATACCATTGGCCCAACGCTTTTAGCCAGGAAAGTAGCAGCACTGACTAAATTTAATCGTACTTCTACTGCTCTCTTGCTTTCTTTTCGTGCAGTTAGTAAACTAGGGATTCTGCTTGCAAAAATTAAATAACAAAACAAAAATTTCCACTTCTATTAAACAAAACAATTATGCAAAACCTGTTACGTAGAAAAAATTTCAAAGTTCACATTATTGTGAATTTCAAGTAATTTTAACGTTGCATATATTTAGGGGAACTATTTGGGAGCCAGTTTTGATTGCTTAAGTTTAGGCAAGACTTTTTAAGTTAATTAACATTTTAGCTTTATTTCATATTTAAAAAAAACGACAATAAAGACATATTAGTGTGTAATATATTTAAAAAGATCGGTGACATTAAGGTTGATTGCCTATTTAGCCGATGTGAAGATCCGTGAACTCTACTGAGAGTAGCGCAGAAACAACTCTATTGATCTTCAATTTCCAATCAAAGGAAGTATTCACTAGATTCGTTATCAACAACTTTTGTATCATACTATAGTTATCACAAGCCAAGTTCCTAGTCCTTGCGACCAAGTGTTCCTGTCAATCAATAGCCAGTGTATTTTTCAGTGGTAAAATAAATCCCCTGGATCTGAACTCAGTCTCTGTGGTTCTAAAGAAAAGAGATTCTTCTAGTTTTCCCAAAGTATTAGATAATTGCACATACCGAAAACTACATGATTGCAACAAACCCTTTAACTACCTCCCAAAAGCAATTACTACTGTTCGTCCTCTGAAAAATCATGGAGCAATTATCACAAATATGTACATATACATATATGTCTAATATACCATCAATGATTTTGCTTCTTTGCTGAACTCTTAACTATTGGTATTGATTAATCTGACTAGATCACAAAGAACTGGATTTGGTGTATCCTACCTGGCCGTTCAATCAAAGTAGTATTTCGGTGGAAACCCCACCCCTATAGTAGATAAATGTGTGTGGGGTGTTCCCCGCGGTAGATAAATGATTTTACCACTTCAAACCTCTACCTTGATTGTGGGACCAATGTTAGGTGTTCTTGTAACCGAGGCCACCATGTACTTTCTTTTGCTTTCTGTTCAGTCCCCAGTGCAGTCTATATGCAGCCCCAGATTTTCTGCCACCCGCTGTTGTTGTTCTTCCAATATTGTAAATGGCTGCATAAGCTACATAGTTTTGTCAGTTTGTTCGGGATGCCGAATTCTCTCATGACTTTGTAGAGTTCTACTCGGACTATGCTATCATAGGCGGCTTTAAAGTCTATGAAGAACTTTTGAATTGAGTTTTGAAACTCGAGACACAGCCTGCCTCAAGGTGAAAATCTGATCATTTGTTGATTTGCCTGGGCTGAAGCCATACTGGTGATGTTTCTGGCGTATGGGGCCATCCTGTTTTGTAGGAAGCGGAGAATATCTTATAGACGGTACTCAACAACGTTATATCGCAATAATTAGAGATAGTTGAGATATCACCTTTTTTATGTTGAGGCTGCAGTTGCAGAGGATGCCTTGTCTCCAGCCTTCTGGCATCCCTTCCTGCTCCTATATTTGCACAATTAATGCATGAACCGCTTGATGTAATGTAAGGCTCTCCACAGTTAATCAGCTCAGCGGGGAAGCCGTCTGCACCCAAGGCCTTGTTGTTTTTGATTATGGCTCTGCTAGCCTCTTCCAAGCTTAGTGGCGGCAACATAGCATTATTATCAGATATTAGTGGAGCCTCCAAGTCCTCAGTTAGCTCGCCATTTAGGAATTCATGAAAGTACTTTTCCCATCACTCCAAGATGCCTTTAGGATCGGTGATCGGATTCCCTTCTTTACCCTTGCAGTATGTGGAATCTGGTGTAAATACTGTGGACTCTTTGGTAGAACTCCCACGCCTGGTGCGGCCCTCGTTTCCTGTACTGTTCTAGTTCACAGGCGAGATTTTTCTACCAGGCCTCCTTTTTAGTTTGTGAATAAGGCCTGGCTGCAGGCCATGTTTACTGGGTACCTTCAAAATAACTTCATCCCCAAAGTATTAGTTTTTATACCTAAAGTAGGAAAAGCCTCACCCACAACACTGATTGACTACAGGCCAACCAGCCTTTCATCTTTTCTAATCAAGACTCTAGAAAGGCTAATGGACTAGAAACTCTGGAATGAAAACAAAAGAAAATCGCATTAAGAAAGCGAACATAGCGCCATTCTTTTGCAAGAAATCCATTGTGAAGAAATGGGACTTCTCCCCTAACATAGTACAATGGATCCACCCAGCGATCGTTCGCCCAATTTCCTATACGGGGTCTTAGAATGGTTGCCAAGCTTGAGTAGGTTCATCGTGCTAAACAAACTAGTGCAAAGATGTGCGGAGTTATGCATAACATGAAAGTATCGAGTAAAGAAGAATTTACGACGAACAGAGATAAAAGTAGGGCCTTGGATTTGCTTTCTGTTATCATCTGCTTATTGTAAATGAATACAGGCGTTGCATGTGAAGTGAAATTCTTCATGATGGAGGTTACCAAAGATATTTTACGGATAAAGTGACTTGTGACTCATGGATAATTAAATGATAAATGGTTTTTGCAATTTTAGGTGAAGTGTCCAGCCGAATACCAGAAGAGGTGTATATCCACCATTGTATGATGCTTAAGGGTAGTAGCACAACAGTTGCTACCAAAAAATAGTTCCTAAATGCCACAGATGGCTTTCCCCACCTACATAACTTTCCTTCTTTCTTCTTCCCTCTTTACATTTCTGATTCCTCCTGTCATAGCCTTCCCTAGCCCTTTCCCGTTCCATCACCAAGTTGGGAGTAGGTGGAACAAAATATCACGGCTGCCACAAACAGCCTTGTTTCACTTCTCTCTCTCTCTTAACTATTTTTCGACTAGAGCTACTCTTCGACATTGCACTCTATATAAACAAAAAATATAGACTGTCGACAGTACAAAGGGCCTTTCCCTGAGCCTCTAGTCTTTGACATAAAATAAAACTCCAGCCGTAATTTTGGTGTTTCAGACTCGTATCGATCAAGAAGAACAAAATTACGTTTTAATGGAGGTCGTGTGAGCAAATCCAATCGACGATCTGTCCAATACTTTTAAACAACCTTGCTCGACCAACCAAGAGCATTTGCAATAGATAGTTAAAGTATGCAGAGTAGGTGTAATGTTATGTGTATTGACCAAACGACATTACTTTCCGGTCACCCTAATTTGTTCACTTGGGTGGCAACTTTAATACATAGAGTGTGTCCTGTTATCCACTATGTCTTGACTATTCCATTTCCTGTATACCCAGAATGTCTATCTTATATTTACCGATTATATCCACGAGTGTTCTGAGTACCTGCCCTGCCCTAAACAGTGATGTTACGTTACAGGTATGTACCAACATCAAGTCGCTAGGCTTTTTTTGTGTACCTTATCGAATGTCATTTCCGAGTTATCCATCCAGTACATCTGTTACCAAATAAAACTCACGCTTTTACAGATATTTTATTTAATAAAACTTCTTTCCAAAAAAATATTTATATAAAAAAAATCTTGACGAAAAACTTAATTCTAAAGTTTTTTCTTTAAATTACACTTACTCTTAATAACCTAAACCTGTCATGATATATATTCACAGAATGAATAGTTGACAAGAATCGAGCAATCTTACTAAAATCTCTGCTAAATCATCCACAAAACTAAGATGACTTTCTGACAGAACTTTCCCACCATTAATGATCCGACATCCGAGTATAAAAAATAAGGAATGATTTATAAACTCCCTGATTCTAGCTACTAGGCTTGAGGTATCTAAAAACTACGTCAGCTAGTCCTAGATCAAGGATATTGTTTGCTTTTTTTTATTTTTTTATATTTATCCAGTTTGCTGATTAGATCCTATCAACAGTACCTAAAGCGATTGTACGATAACTTATGACTCCAGTTAGTTAAATTGCAACTAGGATAGAACACGTTTGTGTTTCTTAAATTGTAGCTTAAAATTGCGTTAAAATTAGATTTGGTGAGATTTATATGACTTTCTACGCTAATTGTTCGATGATCCAACGTACACCCTGTTTCTCGTCGTTGAGTAACTCTCCTCGACTTTGTCAATTTGTTCGTAGAACTTAGTCTTTCCGTTTTGGTCTTTTGTTGACTTGAGTGCTTCTGATTCTTCTTCATCTTTCTTGGCCTTTCTGTCTGCTTTCGCCTTTGCCTAAAAAATAACACAAAATTTTATTAATTATTTTTCAATTGGCCTTTATATAAATAAAACTCACCTTATCTAAGTATGCTTGTTTGTAGAAGTTAGAGAAGAGGAAGTAGAACATAACTGCATGAGCGCCAATGAAGTAAGCAAATGCAATTGGATAGTTGCAGTCGTTCTTGAACAAGAGTTGGAAGGCATGCACCATAACGAGAAGGAATTGCACCATTTGGAGGACAGTGAGATACTTCTTCCACCACAAGTATTTCTGTACTTTTGGTCCCAGGGCTGCTAACAAGTAGTATGTATACATGATGATGTGGACAAAGGTGTTGAGGAATCCGAAGAATGAGCTGTGACCACCAGGTGTGAATTTTACTCCCCACCATACCGATACAGGCATTATTCCGTGATGTATCACGTGCAGTGTAGAGACCTGATCGTTACGTTTTCTTAATATGAAGAAGAATGTATCGAAGAACTCCGTAAATTTGGATATGTAGTACCACCAGCATCCTCTAGCCATCTAAAAATAAATAATGGATATTGTTAATACTAAGAAATTATAAGTGGTTAAATTAAAAATTAAACTAATTGCTTTGTTCATAACATATGTCAGAAAAGAAGACAGGTATGAGAATATCTTTACAAAGAGGATAGGTAGGAGGATTTTTCTCGATACTTTGAATCCCGAATAAAAATCCCTCGTTCTTAGCCTGAAACAGGCATAGCACGCACAGCGTCAAATGGGACACGGTATGTCTAAGTAAAAATTTTATTTTTTCAAATGCAGCCTGCCAACAATAACAGACGTTTCTAGATTAAAGGGAGCAAAATTGTACATGACCAAGTAAACGGGCAATTATCTTGGTGGTCATGAAGAGTGCCATTAGCATACTCAATAGACCGATTATCGTTCGATTGTGTAAGTCAAGCAGCAATGGACCCGGTTAGGACTTAGTTGGGAAACCGCTTGGTAAAGCGACACTCGCGTTAGGAAAGGTCGATTACGAATACAATCATGTCTATAAGAGAGGCGTGTACCTCTATAGCGAGAGCGTGCCATAATAGTATTGGATGTGCATTTGTTCACTCTGTGTGCTAGTTCCGGGTGCGAATATACTACTAAAAATGTTTGTCTTTACTCAGTTTGCGCGTGAAGATACCAACTAATTATTTTTACTAGAGAGTCAAAGAGAAAAGGGGGACTGTATCATATGCACCGAGCAGGCAGGTCTTGGGTTTCAAGAAAATTGTTGTCGTGCAGGTAAGAGGGTAGTTAATGTCGGTGAAACAGTCAATATGGTAGGTACTATTACCATAAAATTTTATCTCTAATCTATTACAATTAATTTTTATTATTATATATTATCAAGGCCATTACATTACTGCGATGGTTTAATGAGTCTACGGAGACACCACCAGTGCTCTCAGTTATATGGTATAGTTTTAAACTTGTTCAACAATGGCAAAGCAGTCTTCAAAGCACCACATGTTGAACCTTCTACTCCTACTCTAGATTGACCTTCAGCAAGGACTTCTCCATTCGAAATAGCTTCAAAAAGAAGTGGGAAACAGAGGCATCTTGAGAAAGATCGATATACGATAATTCACATAAGGCTCCAAGACGTCAGAGGGCGTCGGGCCAGAGAGCTGGCGATCCTGAAGGCCTGCAAGACTGTGAAATCTTAACTTATACATGGATGTAGCATTGGAATTAGTGGTAGTGATGCAGAGCTCGGTAGAAAGCTGAACAAGGCACTTGTCTGGGTTCCGGACATAGGAAAATACATGGGGACGAGTCAAACAGGGAGTCTCTTTCCGGAACTCGGAGACCGGGTGCCGACCATCTCAGTAGAGGGATCAAAAACGCAATTTACGACTACCACCTGCTGTTAGCCAGCCAGAAGTGGAAAGCAGTGGAGACATGCACTATCTCTAAAGCTACTTGGCCCACTTACAACAAAAGAAAATGGGCCTCCATGCAGTTGCTTGCTGGAGACAAATGAGAGGGAAACACTTTTTCACTCCCCGTGTAAATGCCCGGCTTTAGCTGAAGCCATGCAGCGCACACTAGGCAGTTACGTTCGGGAAGACTTAAAAAAGATCTTCAGATCTTATCTACCTCAGCTCTGCATTGCTCCACTAACTTGGAGCATATTCTTACTGAATCCAGGCTTTTATAGAGGTTTGACTATCTATAAAAATTGCAATGTAACATCTTTGTGCAGGTTCTACATAAGTTCATTGTCTGGCAGGCCTTCAGGATCGCCAGCACTTCCGTTTGAAAGATACTAGCGTACATCGGGATGTGCCAAAACAGTGAACTGTTTCTGGTCTCTAGATAAACCCCTGCACTGACCCCCTTTGACGTCTTGGAGTGGTCGATAAATATTCGTATCTACATGGAACCTTCCTAGGACCTCCCCGTTTCTCCACTCTCTTCTTGAGGGTATTTCGGCGGAGAAGTTCTTGATCAATCTAGACGGAAGGTAGAGCACGGATTCCCTCCGTCTGAGGGCACTACACGAGGCTAGATGTTTGATGTTTAAGTCGAGGGAAGTATACTTCTGTAGATGCAAAGAACATTAACGGCTCTCGTGGGGCATGTTCTCATGGCCCCTGTAACCCCTATAGTTGCCCTCCTCTGGACCCTTCCCAACATTATGACGTTATAGGTCCTGATCAGCGCTGGTCAGATAACTAACCATACGTGAGAATTGGGCGTGCCACAGCTGGGTACGTTCACAGGACAATTTTTGGCTTGAGACCCCGCCTCCTAGAGGTGTACCTGCCTAAGGCTTGCTTCTACATTTAGGTCTATGAGAGCTTCTCGAATCGATTCAGTACGTACGATGTTAAAGGCGCTTTCTATATCTAAGAAGGCTGCCAAAGTATATTGTTTGTAATACAGGGGTTTTTCGATAGTACCCGCCACCTCGTGCGGACTGTCTCGGTGGATCTACCACTGAGATAGGCATGTTGAGCTGGTGACAGTAAAGTCACATCCACCGATTGGCGGATGTGGGAGTCGATGACCCTTTCTACTATCTTAATCACCAAGTATGTGAGGCTAATTGGCCTATAGTCCTTCGCATATTCGTGGCTTTTACTCCCAATCTTTGGGTTGAAGACAACCCTCGTCAGTCTCCAGCTCATAGGGACATAGCTGAGCACTACGCAGCTCTTTCACATGACCACCAGGCGTAGTACTACTACCTCTGGTAGTTTCTGTAATATGACTGGTAGTATGTCATTCGGGCCGGGCGCTGTAAAGGTAGAAAAGCTATTAATAGCGCAGAGGACATTTTCTTTATAATAATAGCGAAAATTTCCTCCTAGGAGTGTCTCTGTCCGTTCCCTGATGCTCCGACCTCATTTTCGTCTTTGCAACCGGGAAAGTGTGTGATCATAAATAGATCTGTTAGTTGGACTAGGCTTTTCTTTGGAGAGGATCTTGCATAATCTGGTAGATTATCCAAGACCCTCTATAGATTTGCAATACCTCTGCCAGGTATCTCTCTTGGCTGAGGCAATGGCTTTCTTATAAAGTTTCAAGCAGTCTTTGTATGGCTGCCAAATACCTTGTTTATAACAGCCATTAAAGATCTCTCGTGGTAACTTCCTCAGTTTCGAGAGATCTTCATTCCACCACGGCGGAAGGTTTTTTTGCTCCGCCTTAATGGGCAGGAAACCTTATCCGCCGAGTAGATAGCGTTTTTGAAAGTATTGACCCTATCTTCGATTTTCTCTATAGGGTCTATCCTTTCCTGTGGGCATCCTCTCGAGAGTTTCGTTCTCAGGACCTGACCAGTGTGCAACTTCTTCCAGTTAGTCCTTTTTCGATTTCTGTGCTGTTGGGGAGCTTTGGTGATCCGAGAAAGACACTTGATCTGATACCCTCCAGTTTTCTACTTCCTCCCAACCTTAAAATTTTGGGAATACTTGGGAATACGAAGGTTGGGGTTGCCCGGTTACACACCGCTAGGTACGAGTTTTTGATATAGTCGAATAGTAGCTCTCCCCTCCTTTATTGTTGCTTTCCCAAAGCATATGCCTCGCATTGGTGTCGCACCCTACGACCAGGTTAGCTTCATTCGATTTTAATGCTGTTGTCATCTGCACGAACTCCGGGGTGCAGTAAAGTCATGAGCCATGTAGGCTGTAACAGGGCAAAGAGCTACATATACCCAAACTTGAGGGACATTTCATAGGGTCCTTTGGGTATATACAATCAGGGCCAAGGGATTTATTGACGTCAAGCTCTTTAACCCTTAGCTGGCCCACCTCGTTTTTGTAACATAGCTGGCCTATGGGGTGTCCACGCACGCCACGGAAAAAAACTATTTCCACGGAAAATATGCAATATTGACCTTTTTTAAAAATTCAGTGGAGTTCTTTGACAACCCTTTTTTATGTTCCAATAGTTGAGAGACTTTTTTCTTACTACGACAGAAAAAAAATTAAGGTGCGATAAAACATGAAAAATCGACATTTTGCTTCAAAAAATCAAAACTCCTATGTTTTTTGAATGTATGGACACCCGCAACGGCGTAAAAGCTCTGAACTTAACACCATCTAACACAAGTGAAACTTACAACTTTCAAGACACACTAAATGGTCCCACAAATATTGTTATTAGATTGATATCATGGAAAAAGGGTTTCTTTTAGGCCTGGGGTGTCCCTGCACCCCCAGGTCCAGCTAAGGGTTAAGACACATTTCGTGAGTAGTGAAAAGAACTTCCCATTAAGTGAAAATCTTGGACAAGGTGGTGTCACATCAGCATCAGTCATCCAAAAAAGATGATAATAAGTCGGCCTTTAGTTTACTGACAACTATTAGCTATCCCTTCTAAATACAATAAGAGGTTGTGGTTGTGAAGTGTTATTATGTTTGATGTAAGTAACCAAGATCAGAAAAGATTTTGCTGGCTGCAGTAGTATTAAAGATCTTACTTTTCAACTTATCATCAAATGATGGTGGACTCAAAGGAATTTCTCACGTCCAAGTGTCAGGCAGCGTCTGTACGTTCTGTAGAGTAATACTTTAGCTTTAATAGCGTTTGAACACTCCCAATAATCATTTGTTCAGCCTAGTATATAGTACATATAAACATGATAATATGGGATATAAGAAATGCATTCCCAGACGTATAGATTTGAAGAACTGGGGTTCTTATTACGAATAACTTCCGCTTTTTGTTTTAATTTTTGCGTCCTCGAGGGCTTTATGCAATGTTTTTCTGAAGTAGTTATGCCAACTAAGGCATAGTCATGGGAAGCATAAACAAACACTCCGAAGCACTTGATTAGCCCCACTTGAAATTTTGGCTGGATCTACGTGTAGTGACTGTATGTGTATGGTATTTGTTTCCCCTTTGTTTTCTGTTCCGGCATGATGTTTGATAGCTAAGAATTCAATTTCTAACGGATAAGAAAACGGATAAAAAACGGTAAATTCAAATTTTGAATTTTTCACTCTTTCAACAGGAGCACTTGATTATCCCCAGTTCAAAATTTGAATTTACCGTTTTTCTATCCGTGACCGGTTCTACACATTCAACTTTGCATTCCACTTTTTGACGTTCAACTTTTTTTTCTCTTTCACTCCAATGCAAAGTTTGAGACAGACTAGAGTTGAAAGGAAAATGGAAAGCTGCTCAGAATGGAATGGAAATTTGCGTTCAACTTTTGTGTTTTCGTTCAACATTTTTATGAGTGTGCGAATATGTATGAATATGAGTGTACACGGATAGCAAAGACAGCCGAGATTTTCGATCTGCTTCTTGAATAGTTGAAAATGTGTAGACGCGAGCGACAGAATTGAACGTCAAAAAGTGGAATGCAAAATTGAATGTGTAGAACCGGTCAGAATTTGAATTCTTAGCTATCGAATATCCTGTTGGAACAGAAAACATCATACAGTCATATGCACATACACATACAGTCACTACACGTAGAATTCTGTCAAAATTTCAAGTGGGGCTAATCAAGTGCTCCGGAGTGTATATTATGAAAAACTCATTTCAATTTGTTAATTTGATTTTTGAGAGTTTTCGTCTTTGGAAGTATAGGAAATAGGCGCTTTAAAGTGACAATCGCTTAAATTTCAGTTTACAAGCTGAACGTCTAAGGATGATTTACAAAGAAAAAGAAAATAATGAAAACTTTAGAAAAAAGAAGATATGCAATAAGACGTAAATTAAAATACTCTTTTTTGGAATTTCGTAATTTTCATGGAAATATAGAAAGTTCGAACTGGTGAGATGTCTAATCCGTTTTCCTTATTTTCCCATGAACTCTAAACGCATTTTTACTAATTTCACTACTTACCCTCATTGCCATTTCGTTTGTTGATCTATCAACAGCTTGACATCTGTAACTATAATCTGTTAACCATCCAGTAAGAGCCGCCTAAAATAAACAACAAAAATATCATTTCCAAATGGCATCAAAAAATTGCCAAAGGAAAACTTACCTCTCGGAACAGCCATATACTAAAGATCACTTGACATAAATTATAAACAATCAGGACATTTCTCAGCTGGAACGGTTTTCTATTCTCCATCAATTTTGGTCCGATCACCTAAAAAGAGTGAAAAAAATGCGTTTAATTTCAATATTCTCCCACCATCAAGGTCAATTGTTATTTGTTTATTATTTATTTGGTACAAAACGAAACGAAGGAATGGTTACCGATCAGGTTTCTGCAAGAAGCAATTTACCGCTGTAACCAGGCCGTTAAGTCATTGCGAAGACTTGCCACTTGCCGATTTAAGTACATACACCGCTACAGGTAAATGTAACTGACTATGGGACAAGGACAGACCATCACTTTCCAACTTTTGAAAGATTTCGCTTCTGGGCGGTGTACGGTTTGCTTAAGTTGCTTAAGTTTTACGGAAGTGCATACTTCTCTCGATTCTGGTTTAAAAGAATTTTATTTTTAGAAGTCGCCAAGGTTAATGCTAAAGAGTTCTCTAGTGGGGTGCTCAGTTCAAATTAAATTGAAAAGGAAAAACGTTACACAAGGCCATTTAAAATACACCTGGTTTGGCAGGTCAGTTCGGCAATTATAACTTGCGCAAATATGTGGGTTAAAAGTAGAGTTGGTTTTACGGTCGAGCCAATCAGTTTAATCGCTCAAATTTTTTTAATATTGAAAGAATTACAGTGCGAGGCTTTACGTTCACGAAATAGCATAGAAATCTAAAAAAAATCCTAAAAATGGCTATGCTTAAAGTAATAGTCAGAACAAAGTGTACAAAAATTTGAGAAAAACGAAAATGTTGTCAACTCCTTTGTTTGCTGCAAAAATCGATAAGTGATATTGGTGTAGATGCATATTAAGGAAGATGTGAAGAAGTGACATTTTCATTGCGTTGAGGGATAAGTTCACACAAGTGTGCACTCTAGAACGAAAGAACGAAATCGGTTTATAAAGAAACCTTGTGTTGTCCTTGAAGGTTACATTAACTTGATCATGGTATGAGGAATCAAGGGACCGAAAGACCAAGCTAGCTTAAGTGAAGTACGATAAAGTTATATATATGGACAAAATAGGAGCGTATAGCCATTGTGTGTGTGTGAGGAATTGGGTCCATAGGTACTGTGACCATTTATTTGGCCTATTGTACTACACTCCTCTACCTCATATTTGTAGGCCAGGTTAGGTTAATACCCCCATACACCGTCAAATTGGATGTACATCAAAGTGCGGATGTACAACCAAAACTATCGATTGTGAGTCGGTCGGCCGATCAAAACTCATTGCGAGCATGGGTTTGATATAAATCTGGATGTATACATCAAATTGGACCGTGTATGGAGCCTTTAGACTTGAATGATCGAGCAGGGACTCCTCGAACAAAGAAACCATGCTCTCGCTATTGCGGAGCACTCACATAAAACGTGGAGGGCAGACTCATCCTCGTACGACGTCCTTCCTATCCTCCATAAGTGGTAATTTAGGGCGCAGTGTCCGGTAATGAAGGCAAAAAGTGTCCTGATATCATTCTTACTGCGCCCTAGCAATTCCATGGATGTATGAGGAGACGGCAAAGGAAGGAGCCGCTTAGAGTTGGCTAGGCGCGCACCAGCCAGCGTCCAGCGTTCAATATGTTATATCAAAGGCCGATCAACCAAGGCCCTTTACAGCAAGCTGGTGGGTGCCCCGATAGCCGGCTCAAGAAGTTGATCAATTTTTAGAAATAAAATATTTACTTTAAAATCTCCTCCAATTACGGTATTCTCGTATTTCGGAGAGTCATACTTCCAATTCTACAACTTCAGTTTACGAGAAAATGCGAGAAGAGCATTACGTACATATTCCAAGACCTGAGATTATTCTTTACAGATCTCTCACCACCAGAACGATTTTATGGATCATTTCTGAACAGATGGCAGTCATCTAATGAAACAAGTTTCTTGGGGACAAGATCAGGTAATGTTGGTTCAGACACGAGTATGACGTGAATATTAGATCTACGGAAAATTTTCTGTAATTCATCGATTTTATAATCGCCTCGCGTGATGATGGGGAAAAATTCAAACCTTGAGCTATGTTTGAGAAATTTTGAGTAGGGTTCATATTGTTATCTATTGCGTTAACTGAAGTCACTAAAATTTTATATTAAAGTGAGTTCAAGGCATAGCACGGCTAAAAATTTAAAATTGCAGACATGCAAAAATATTCCAGCATTACGTTCAATAAGTTCACTGGATATTAATGTGCCATAAATTGTAGGTATGTTATTAAGAATACTGTAGCCTTTTGTACGCAATAGAAGTATCTTACTCTTTCCTTAAAAATCTTCTTCATAAATTGTAAAGCAGAATATCTTATTTGAACCCATAAATTAATTTCCTTATCAATATCAGGCTAGACTCGGAAAAAGTATTGTTGAAGTGCATAGTATGTATGTATATTTAGTTGCCGAAAGATAGTTTCCAGGTGAAATGTAGGAACAGAGGCGAAGTCGATCCTCTGAATTGGTCGAAAAAAGAACGAAAATTTAGGAAAAAATTGCTGGACGTTGCGAAATAACCCTTCGCAGGATGTCCTTATCGGGGGCAAGGGAGCCTTTTTACAGTTACAAGAATTGTGTCAGAGTGTCCGGCACAGGGTTCAAACTGGTGACCTCTTGTTTTTTTTGGTGTGAAACCACTGCTGCACCTAAAGGTAAACTCTCAGTGAATGTTGCCGGGCAGCAGCTTCAGGGGTTAGCGGGCCAATGTTCGTTTTATTTTTGTACGATTAAGATACATATTCTCTGTATCTCAAATCGTTCAGGCTAATCTCATGTCATTTCGCTCCCATACAGAACCATGAGAAATACGTTTCCTGCTTTGGCAATCTTGCGTTAGGATCGTTGAAAACATCTATCTATTTGTCCCATATATTACTATTTAGGATAAGAGCGGCAGTAGACCGAACGCTTAGACGCAGCAGGCTGGATTCAGGAAGGGCCGCTCATGTATAGATCACATTAACACCTTGAGAATCATAGTGGAGTAGTTTACTGAATTCCGGTCCCCCCTTTACCTTGCTTTCGTAGACTATGAGAAAGCGTTCGACTCGGTTAATAGGAGATTGATATGGCAGGCACTAAGGCAACGTGGAATGCCTGATAAAATAATAGAATTGATAAAAGCCCTATACAACAATTCCAAATGTAGAATTCTCCATAATGGAAAATTATCCAACAGCTTCCAAGAAAACTATGTGTCTGTGGGAATTTATCGTCAGTTCTTGCCTGAAGATCTTAACTTCTTCTATTCAGTCTGAAAATTTCGTTTCGAACATTTTTTCATTTGAATTCACAATCTGATACGCTAAACTGTCGTCTTCGCCTGTACATGTGGGGAAACATGAGGTCAACTGCAGTCCACGGCCTGCCCGTCAAATGCCTCAAGTCTGCATCCCTCAGTGAGAGTGAGTAATGTGTAGCCTTTATTGGGCCCTACCTCCCGACCTGGCCAGAAGGACCTCGGCCTGTATTTGGAATAGGGACTTGTAGTTAGATACAATTAAGGTTTCTCTCTTACACATTAACTCCTCTAACACCAATTATGGTAGATATGAACCCGAACAAAAATATTAACGTTTTTAGTGTGACCGTAAGTAAGGGTACGCGGACGAAAAAGTTTAGAGACCACTACTCTATGTAATGTAATGTTGATCAAGATCTTTTGCAAATTGCGAAAACTTGACCCAATCAATATTGCTTGAGAAATTCAATGTCAAGTAGACCATTATAATAAGCGTAATCAAAAGACTTGAAGAAGCAGTAAGCTGATAACTTTTACTACAATAATATACTTTCTATCCTGCAACCCCTCTAGATTTTTTCTTTTGTAAAGTTTACTAAGTTTCTGTTGCTTATAGATTACAAATTCTTGATGCCTTCATACTGGGAACTGCTTGATTGCCACCTTCTCTTTGGAGCTCCTACAGACTACCACTTTAATTGGTCACTACAAAATTTGCAACAGAGCAAAGTCTTCAATGATTTCGTCTGACTTTCAAAAACTGATTCAATCCAGATCACCAGTTAGTGAAGCAGTTGTAAAGCAGCTATTGAACTATAGAGAGAACGTGGTCTGGAATAGTAAACTAAATATTTAGTGTTATTTTGCCTAATAAAATTATTACAAAAAAAAATATCGTTAATTTTACTTCAACTTAACATAAAGTTTCAATTATGGCTAAAAAGTCAGATTACATAAAACTAGAATTTAATGGTTTTTCTGCTATAACATACAATGATGCTAGCTAAGTTTAACAGCTTAGGTAAATGCCATGCCAAGCTCTATTTAAGCATGAATACTGATGGAAAACCAAAGGTAAACCAAGCTGTAGTAAACCAGAGTATCTACTAAAAGTTCTTCACGTGCCGATTACGGGTCATGATCCTCATTTTAAACTGAGTTGTTTATAGTATGCTAGCTGGCAATGAACCTTACACAAAAATAAATGCCTCGATGCTATGACGTTCTTCGATATTCAAACTGGGCAACCGGTTCTGCAGAGCATAGAAAAACTGCAGTCGACACAAGGCACCACAACTTCTTTTACACCTTTTCAATTTCAGGTTCCACACTTTTAGTCCAATGATAATGATGCAAAAAGTCGCAAGATCCTAATAATTTAAGACGTGGATTATCATTAAGTGGACGTGGATTACAATTAATTATGTAAATAGGATGAGTCCGATTTGTCTAGAAATAAAAATCAAAGGAACCAATTGGCTTGTGTTTGGCTAGACTGTGTGTATTTAATTAACGTGCGCAAGTCCTTTAAACTTTAGGATATTATACAATATCTGATATTCTAGAAAATTTTCCCCGTTTTTGTTAACATTGAAAAAAATAGGAAAATCCCAGCACCATTTATAAAAATATCGTGGATTCTGCTGTAATTATATTTATAATAAGCACACATCAATTAAATACGGAAAGTAGCCAAGATGTTAGCCGTGAGCGTATTAACCAGTAAGCAGCACTATTCTAGCCGGAACTGCCACACTTTCAGAATATCGAAAACAGCAAAACAAGTTTTTTTTTTATTTCAGCAACACCATTATTAATATATTTCGTTTTACATATTAATTTGCTTGCTTAATTTTATTTGAAAAACCTGCCAATGAGTTGTATTCTTTAAACGTTTTTATATCGCTGCATTTTTATAAAAAAAAAACCGGAATTATGCAAATATATAGAATGACGTCAATTTGATTAAAAATTTTCCATTATTTTATTGTGTTTCAAACCTTTAATTATTGTTATTAGTTCAATAGACAAAATTTACGTGCGTGAAAAAACAAATTGATAATAATCAATCAAACAAGTTAATACGGAAATCTCTTGGGTTTTATTGATTGATTGCCGCCGAATTATTCGCATATGGCTTAATAGATATTATTAACATACCTTTACGAAATATGCGTAACATAAACTAATTGCCATTGTCGGGAATGGCGAACTCATGAGCGGCCAATCAGTTGTTCTAGGATCTGATTTGTTGTCCATAAGGTCCCGCCATCCTTCGTAAATGTATGACACCTGGAAATTAATAAGAAAAATATTTTGATTAGTATTTTTTGTTTACATAAAATTTTTGTATAAGATCGTTTCCTATAAACAATTTTTTACAGCCAATATTAGAAAAAAGTACTGCATGAAGTAACATCATATCTTCTTAGGATTAACTTAGACTTGAGTTGACAGTCCTATTAAGCCCGGCTGGGTAGACAGACAAACCCCCCCCCCCCCACAGCTGTTTTGGTATTTTATCTAAAAAGGAAAGAAGGTAGGGCACGACGGTGTACAGAACAAGATGAGTTCCACAGGGATCTGTCCTGGGCCCTCTTCTGTTGATTACAATCAATAACGATGTGTTAAGGCTAAGCCTCCCAAAATGTGTAGTTGCGCTTGTGTTCGCGGACCACATCGGAAAAATGGTCATAGGACGATCGATCTTGGATATTAACACATAGACTGAAAGCGCTGGTCCGATGCTTGCTGAGTACAAAACTGAGGATCAAGGTATGGGAACAGATCATTCACTCACAGCTCGCAGCCCCACATCTACCTTGGTTCTTACGGACACTAGCTTTCTCCGTTTGCTGATTACCACCGCTTCAATTTTGTGCTCAGCAACCCAGTGCGTTCTAGCCACGATGTTATTTTCCAGATCACTTCGTTCACATACAGTTCGATGGCTTCTGGATGTTTTTCTACGACAACCCGATCGCCACTGCTTCCAATGGAAGACGAAGCCCCAACACATCATTATACATTGAGATCCACAGTGGAGGGTTCAGGATGAAACCCCTGCGGAACACCGCATGTTGCCCCGAATACCTTCGGACCATCTTTCGAATCACAATGAACCAATCGACCCTGACTACCAGCCACTACTCGCACTAGATACTTTATCGTGCCGAGTTTGATCAACGCCTCAACAATTTTGCTTCACCTCGCTGAGTTTAAAGCATTTTTTACGTCGAGGGTTATCGTCTCTTTGACGGGACTTGCTATGCACACCATCACATTGACTGCACCTTGCCTTTCTGAAGCCGAATTGCTTGTCTGGCAGAACACCTATATTTTCGACACTAGTGAGTCTCCTGTTTCAGATCACCCGCTCGAAAAGTTTGTCTATGCAATTAAGGAGGCATACAGGTCTGTAGGACGATGGGTCCTCTAAAGGCATGTATGACTTCGGTAGGAGCATGTGCTTCTGCTGTATTACTCCAGGAGGATCCTCTAAAGACGCCGCTTTATTCGGTATGCCATCCATGCCAGGGGCTTTATTGGTGGCTACCTTTTTTGCGGCCTAAAGAATCTCCTCTGCGGTTACCGCAGGTACCTCCTCTGGGTCCTACTGAAGGGTGGGTGGGTCGAGGGTGCGTACGTTCTGTGGAAGTAGGACATAACCATTTTATAGGTTCCGCCCCAGGGATTCCAGTCTGCTTCTCTGCACATCCTTTTGAAGTGCTCGGATTTACTTCTAGTGATGGCCTTATTCAACCTTTTCCTGGTTTCCTTATATCTCTTCAGGAATTCATCGAAATCCGATTTCTCTGAGTTCTCCATCTCGGCATTCGTCGATCTCGGCGTTCCACCAGAAGTTCGGTAAGTGTCGACGGTTGCCGACCCGCCGCGCCATGGACGCGTCACATGTCTGTTTTACGGAATCTTCAATTCGTTCTGCCCATTCCCAGGCACCTCCTGCAGACCTCGCATCATGCAGGAATACTTCTTCGAACATCTTTGCGTTCTGCACCTAGGGTACCTCTTTTCTATAACCTGACCCACCGCGAAGATTAAGGCTTGACGATCGCTAAGCGTGTACCCATCGCTCATGTCATTTAACATCCTCCTGACTTCCCATTAGGGATGATCAATATTCACCGATGTTATCGAAACATCGATGTTCAGCGTGAAAACATCGATATTTTAACATCGATGATGTGAACAAAAACATCGAAAATAGATGTTTCTGTTTCCACATTTGTTTGCTGTAAAAATTAAATTGAGCTTATGCTTAAAATAAAATTTCCAAACGACTTTTTAAATGCCAACCGATCAATGCACCCTTTGAACTTGGCGAGTAGTTCTTAATTTTTATGCTCGATGTCACCAATAGATATTTTTGATTCCAGGGTTGTAAAAGAAAACAAACTTACTACGATTCTGTTTAACTGTAGTCTATGGTTACATATGTTTTTTTAATACTGGTTTGAACAATCGTTTGATGCAGAACACACTACTCAATAAAAGGCTGAAGATATATGGAGCGATGATTCCAACTTGTAAATGAAAAGAATTATTTGCTGACTCAACAAAGGGAGGCAACACATTTACCATTTTAAAAATGTTTGATTTTAGCACCAAGACATCGATGTTTTCAAACATCGATGTTTTTACATCGATGTTTATCGCACATCGATGTTTACTTACCGATATTGACGTCGATGTCAATATCGATGTTTTTCTAATATTGCCCATCACTACTTCTCATAACTCCAAACCTATTCTACCCTTCAAACTAACCTTACTAATAGACATTGCACTATGACGTGACCAATGATATGACGGCCCAAAGATTCGAACGTCACATGAAAAAAAGCTGAAAATTTTTGGGAAAACTATTTTAAGAAGCAATAGAACTATTAATAATTGACATTTTACTCTTTAATAGCCTCGACACACGCACGCATTTATGACGAAAATTGATCAAAATTCAAAAGATCAAAAGCCAGTCGATGTATTGATGTAAAAAGCTCACTTTCAGGCATTTTTCCAGAGTCTTAAGGTATCAGCTGATTTTAGTTTTAATTTTACTTGAAAAATAATAAAAAATATTACTTGTTTCTATATTAACCGACTGAGAGACCGGCCGGTACGTACCCAAGAAAATAATAATTTTACTAACATTTTTCTCTACACTACCACTTGTTACAACTGTCAAAATATAATGACGTATTTTAACGTATGTCACCACCTAAAAGCGTTCGCCTAAAATGACGAATTTTCGTCATATTTTCACTGTCGAGGCTATAAATATCTGAAATCATCATGAAAAATAAAAAAAATCCTACAACTTACAATAATATTTATCTAAAATTATTTTTGCATTTAGTGAAACTAAAAAAAGGCAAAAATAAATTAAAATTGGAATTAATTTTTTTGTGGTCAGTTTTATTCGCAGCCGATTGCAAAAAAACCCACCTAACCTTGGAGTGTCACCAATTCTATATAGAATAACTGTGCAGAAAACTACTTTCCTTACTGGCAATCCTGATCGTTAGCTAGAATCGCAGCCGTCATTTTTTTATATTTAAAAATGCTTCGGATGCTGCTGTTGGTAGACGATTTAAACGCCCACTTGTAATGGTATATGGCATTATTTATATGCAATATTGTTGTACATTTATGAATGGCTTTATTATTTGAAGTTTATTTTTTAGTAGAATAGTTTGAAGAACTGTATGGTGAAATATATATAGACTAAGATCCAATGCAATTTTCGGCCATTGATGAAGGCAGGGCTGGCTTTAAGGTAGCTTGGCGCCCCGTGCGAGATATTTGTATGGGCCTTGTGTTATTGTGCACAAATTATACAATAACCCGAGTAAAAATTAAAGATGGCCTTACAACGGGCGAACACTGGCTGCTTGGGAGCACATATGGGTTCTAGGCATCCAAACTGGAAGAAAAGTGTGCGTCGTCGTCGGTGTGTGTGGTATACGGCGGTACAGCCCGGCATATAACCTTCTAATAACCAGCATATGTCGGAGGACTAAGGTTCAATCAGGGTCAGTGTTCGTCAGTTGTGCCTTTGTAATTTCGGCATTGAACTTGATCTTATCGGGCAGGAACTGTACCTTAACGTTATGGTTTCTTTAGGACGTCCAAAGTAAAGCAAGATTATAAGCACTTTCCTTCTATGTGACAGCGGTAGGTGTTCCAACTTGTTGAGTCTGTCCGTGTAGGGTGGTAAGCTGCAATAATCGCGCGGGTCGTGTCTCAAAGCGAAGAGGAGAAATTTCGTCTATACTGAATCCAACCTACCGCTACTTACGTAAGCCTCCTAGTTTGAAGAATAGAGGAGAATGGGAAATTTTAGAGCGGGTCTGGAGGGTGTAGAAGAAAATGTCTATGAAACTTTCGTTTGAACTCTAAGGTGTTGTACGAGTTCGGAAATACTGACTGCAGGAGATTATTTCACAGTCGAGTTGTTCTATTCATAAACGAACTTCTAGACCGTATTGTGCGCAAAGGGGGGGGGGGGGGGTTGGAGGGTATGAGTGTGACCGGGGCGGGCTGGTATTGCGGGAAAATATTGCCGTGCAGGCAGGAGGTCCCGAATTTCAGTGGAGCAATCGCTGTGGGAATAGGGATAAAGTATAGAGAAGACTGCTACATTCCTACGGTGGTTTAAGGTGTCTATGGAGGCGCGAAAGGGGCCATCACCAATGTGTTTGAGGGCACGATTTTGCACCTTGTCGAGTCAATCCAAGGTGGCTTTTGGGACGCCTGGCCAAATATACGAGTTGTATTCAAGGCGCGGCCAAATGTAGGATTTGTAGATTGCAGCCAAGCCGGCTGGCTGGAGAAGGAACTTCCATCTCTTGAGAAATCCAAGCAGGGTGATAGAATTGACCCCTGAGGAGCTCCGGCCAAAATAGTCGACAATCGAGTGCAATGTCGAACAGCAGCTCTAGTCGGAAGGGAGGACTACCTAGCCGCGTTATTTTTATTCCACCTACTTTCTAACCATTACTATCGCGACTTTGACATCGGGGCATCGAGAAACAACTCCAGCGAGTTGTTAGAGTGTTATACCTCCCGACACGAGTTGATTCTCATCAACCAACCGATGACATGCGCCTTTGGTGGAGCGGGAGAGGGCTAGGAAGGCTATGACAGAAAGAATCAGGAATGTAAAAAGGGAAGAAAGTTATGTAGGTGGGTAAGTGGAAAAGGCCAAGGACGGCGGGGATTCGAACCCGGGACTTCTGGGATGGTAGCCAGACGCCTTATTCCCTAGGGGGCATGAATATTGTTTTGTGCCGTTTGTCACAGTCGAAGAGGAAAAGAGAGAATAATAAAGGGTCCTATACAAGCAGTCACAAGCAGAATTGGAGAGATCTGCAACTTCCGGGGAAGCTCGTGTGGCTCTCAAGAGCTGCTATTGCCCAGCACTGGCATAATAAAGCGCCCTTGCCAGCTGTCTTTTACATTTTTTTCAACACAAGCTTTGTTTATTTCCTGTGTATATCCGGCGTTGTGTCTTGTTTTGTGGAGGTGTTATCATTTTAAAACTAAATGAATGAACTCATTATTGGATTGCGGCGGCGCCCCCTGAGGCATGGTGCCTTGCCGGTCGCCCGGGTTCGCCCACCCCTAAAGCCGGTACTTAATGAAGGTTGAAGGTTAAGGTTACAAACGAACCGAAGTAGTTGTAAAGCTGGTAGTAGTAAGATTTTAGTTGGTGCTTACTTAAATAAACATGGAATAATTACTGCTTCAACCAAAACCTGCCTAATAAATTTAATTTTAAAGTGTTTTCTCTACAATTAAATTTAATTTTTTTATTCTATTATATCACAAACTAATATCCATTAACTAACAAAATAATTTAAATATCTTCACAACTTCCAATCCGCGACACTTTCTTCAAATCAAATTCGTTCAAGATCGGATAACTCTGATGAGAAATTAAGGCCACCACTCCAGCAGCGTTCGGTACACGTTTTCCACCTGAACTTTGCGGAATGATATCTCTCCACCACTGTTATTATGCAGACGCAAGAGCAATCATAGTGGGAAAAATTCTTCAGTAGATTTTCTATGGGATTCATGATAGAGAGTCTAGGTAAAGCAATAATGTATAGTGTAAATTAAAGTCTTGAACTAGAAGAGATTTTGCAATTTACTATACCCCACTATAATTAAGTAATTTTTTGTTTTGTAATCGGTAAGTTGACAGTAATCAAAAGAATTAATTGATGCGTTTAAGTTGAACTTTTAATTATGTTTTCATCATCAAATTTGGCCATGACTTGTGTATAGCATCTATTTATTGGTTGAATAGTTCTTTTGTAGTACTTGGAGTAAAACATATCAGATTTTGACGCAATAAAAAAGGGTAAGAAGACGGTTCAAGAGATTAAAAAAATAAGAAAAACTTTCGAAATTTCAAGGTGAATATCAAAATCATTGACGGGGGTAAATATTACAAAAAACAAAAATAGTCAAGAATAAATAGAAAAAGAAAATCACGACATGATTTATTGAGATTTACATAGTACACAATCTGTGTAATGTAGAAAGACGAAGTCTTCTTTAAAACTTGTTTTTCCCTTTCTTAAATTAACAAACAAATAAATAAAACTTCGTGATAAATCACCGCGAAAAATTTACCAGATAAGAGCAGCTCGGGTTTTATATACGAAAATTATGAAAATAATGTGCACGCATCTTAATAACTTTTTTCTTCTTCATCTGTGCTTTGCACAGGTAAAAACTAAGCGCGCTTGCCAATGTCTTGCGTTTTATCTTCAAGTTGCGCCTCAAGTAATCGTGTCATCAAGAATCTGCATTCGATTCCCCGCGCCGTTGGTGATTTGTAATTCTGACGTTTTGCGTCATAGTTGGAAACAAGTTGCATACTTTGTGTAATGCAAGCTTTTTAAAAAAAAATCCCGCGCACACTCATACAAATATATTCATTCTAGGTATATAAAAAAATTAAATGCAGTAATTAAAAACTCTCGAACAAACTCCCCCCAAACATAATTACCATTTAGGGTAGTTGCAAAACTAATTTACTATTAGAAGAAGAATGCTAGAAGGATTTCATCATTTAGAGTGGAATGCATTCATGAGACGGATACAATTTCCGTAAATAGTTAGCAAGAATGTTCCAGGTGGTTAAAGGTGCAATTTACTGTGTGTTCAATTACAAGCTTCATACGAGTACTAACAAATGTGGAATCCTAATGTCTTTGAGTGTCGTTATTACAGCCTGAAAAAGCTTCAGGTTCATGCTTATATGTTTTTGTAGTATCTAAATAAACCAGGTGTAGAATAGCTTTTAATTTTATATTAGTGACGAATATAAGTGCGCATGATTAAGCAACGTTAGCGATTAAAAGGTAACCGACCTAGAGTTGTGTTTTATATTTAGTGTTATTTAACATGAAACGGAAATATAAGCATCACATCGTTATTTTTTTCACTTATTTCATTACACGCGGAAGATTAAGTTGCAATGCAACCGAGTGGTATTCGTATAACTAAGGGGGAAAAATTAGTTAAAATACTTGTGTTGAAATTCTTATTAGGAAAAATTAGCACACACAAAAGTTGTGTAGTTATAAAAGATTTGATGCAATTTTGTCGAGGCATGTGTGATAGAGGTGTCAGTTCTATGGCGAATTTGAAGTAATGAAGGACATTAACAGAGTCAATTGCTCGTAAAGATTGTAATTAAGATTAGGTGTAATCGATAATATCAAAAATCACTGAACCGAGTACGATGAAATTTTTCTTATGCTGCAATGACATGTTCTATAGATTTTTTTATTGTATGTATACGACAGTTGGAGAAATTCTCGTAGTTAAACCTAAAATTTACCTGCATAGTTATTTTTATTTTATTGTGAGTTTTCACATTGAAATTGGCACTAGCATTTGACGTCATAATTGGTGTGAAAAAACAAATAGATGTGTATATTTCACTTTAGTCAATCATTTTCAATTCAATACTATGATGGTCGTTAAACAAGCTTTTAGAAAACTAAACAGATGGCGCTAGTATCAAAAATTGTTTGCTTTCAGTAAACGTCATCTGTCAGTGGACTGCTGTAGCTGATATTTGCTATATCCATGACGTAGTTTTATTCTCCTAGACGATTAAAGCAACAATTTTTTGTTTAATTAGAGAAATATTTAAAAAGCTTCAATACCTAAAGAGATCAATGCCGAGTTGGAACAGATTATGGTATGCTGAGACATGGTTGTCGTCAGTGGCAGTGACCCTAGGGCCAAAGGGGGCATAGCTTGGGGCGGCACGTTGCAAGGGCGGAACAATAAACTGAGAGAAAAATGACGTTTATTAAACTTTGTTGTTATAAAGGCTCACATAAAGACCGCCGGCAGGCCGTTGTGTAAATGTTTCTCGTTCTGAGGCCAAATATTACCTCACACTCACCAGCCCCCAACTGGATGGCGCCTGCAGTCCAAGAAAAGTGACAAAAATCTCTATGTCTAAGGGTATTTATCGTCAGTCTAGGCCTGAAGATACGAACTTCTATTCAGTGTGAAATTTTTATTGAGGCCATGAAGATTTTTGCACTTGAATTAACAACCTGCTTGCAACGCCAAACTGTCGTCTTCGCTTGTATAGTAGGTATGTAGGAAATCATGAATTCTCCTGCAGTCCACGGCCTGTCAGGCTGATTCTGCAAGTCCTCATTCTCATGTCAGACTGAATAATGTGTAGCCTTTATCGGGTCGTACCTGCCTACCTGTCCTGGAAGACCACGGCCTGCCCGCGGCTTGTATGTGAATGGTGCCTTAAAGTTGCTTTATGAAAAGTTTTTACCACACAAATAAAATTATTTTCATATACAATGGTTATTTTTTGTGGCACACTTAAAGTGCAGTAGTTTTAATCATCTGTTTTCTGGCACGCCAATGCATTTGGGTTCCCGGCCGGTGCTCTACTAGATGATGCAATAACACCAAAAAATCAAAGGAATGTGCGTACTGAAGAGAATATCGACACTTTCAACGTAAGTGTGGAAGAAAATCCAAACTTGCACATGCTGAAAATTTTGCGCAAATATCTTGGCCGTATAAGATCCAGCTGGTGCAGGAATTAAAGCCTCGTGACCATCAGATGCGTTGTTTTTTAGCCGAATAGGCTCTACAGTAGACGGAAAGTCACCCGTTGTATTATCGGCAAATTGTGTTTTCATCGTTTAGGCTCATTTTTGGAATAACGGTTTTACTAATAGTAAAGTTGCCGTATATGACGTGAGACCAATCCCCAAGAGACCCTAGAGATTCCATTGCATAAAAAAATGCACCATTTGGTGCGCTTTACACGCTTGTTGACTTACGGTCAATGGAGATCGTTACCGCACAGTGATCAATGATTTTTTGTTTGAAAAGTGGATCCGGATGACATGTGGTTTCAACAGGATGGAGCTACGTGTTCTACGTCGACTGCGACCATTGACTTATTGAAATTAAAATTTGGGGGTAAGTTTATTTCGAGAAATATACTTGTTAATTGACCTCCAAGGTCGTGCGATTGATTTAACCCCTCTCGATTATTTCTTGTGAGGCTACGTGAAGTCACTGGTTTTTGTTAACTAGTTTATTGACGCCTTGGAGGCCAACATTGTTCGTTTTATTCATGGCATATGGCTATCAGTACTCGAAAAGTGAGAATGTGCTTCGTCAAGAACCCCCGCGGTGGCCATATGACCGCAATAAATTTCAAATTATTATGTCATGAATTGATCTTTCGAATAATACAATTTTTTCATTATGTTTGGATAACATCAGATAGGTAGAAATTCTAGATAATTATTAGAAAGAATGAGCAACCAGACAAATAGACAGGATAATGATGAAAAGACATTTAAATCAAAAGCAGAACTATAGCTCAAGTACATCTATATATTTCAAAATTCATGAAACAGGAGAAAACTTCTTAAGGATATTAAAAAACAACCATAGACTTGACTGTGAATGAATATTTCGCTACTCAAAATCACAAGGTGGTAACTATTTATACATTCGGTCACACTATAATAAAACTTTATTGTTCGAAATGTAAATTACAAACATTATTAATCTTCTTATTATGCAAATTAAAATTTTCACACATCTAAAACAAATGTAATAATTAATTTACAATTGACTTAGTGTTGAGAGGTATAAATCAGGCATTTTTTCTAATTACAGTTTACAGGTGGCAATCATAAAGACCTGAACAAAAGGTGAAAAAAAAACTAAATAATTACAATAATAAAATTGAATCAACACTATTTAAATTCATACTAAAACTAGCATTAAATCCCGTCATAAACTAAGATTTTTGCAATAAATTCTGTTAAGGTAAATAACAAAAGAAAATGATGATCATGTACTTAGCGAAACAGAATCCCATAAAGTTGAACTGGCAGCCGAGCAGACAATAAAATATAAAATCTACAGGTAAGAATCCTAGAACAATTTCACATTTGCATTCATCAGGGCCTGTAAAATAACAAATGGCATTTTGCAGCCATGAAAGTAATGCGATGATGATTTTCATGTTTTGCCTGTGTTGCATATTTTATTATTATGAATTTGTCGGTGCTCTTTTAAAAGTTCTTCCCTAGATAATCAAAGGTGGTGGAGATTTACCTACCGGGAGAAAGAAGGTTTTTATTTTCGTCTTATATAATTAACTAGTGTTGCGAAGTTCTTTAAATAAACAATATTAAAAAAACACTAATCAGACAAGAATTTCTAGAATGCAAACTGTCTTTTATTTTCGTGCTTGACTGGATTTTTGGCAATTAGAAAACCACATGCCAGCCTGCAATATATTTTTTTGCAATAAGATCGTGTCCAATGTTAATCGATAAAATATAACTTAATTATTCAAATCCACTTGTTTACCAATTCCGAATTTCTATAATTGTTTTTATACTAAGAAATGTTAAAAATACAACGTATTCCGAATGCATATTTATGAACGGTTACTCTAAAATTTATTGTTATAGAACCTTATTTTTGCAAGATACTAGTGTAGTTACAAAAAAAATTAAACTTTGCACATCTACGTATTTTCTTTCCTTTCGGATAGACCTGAACGAAACTCATTTACATTTTGCATAATCGAACTTAATTATTTTCGACTGTTGGACGGTTTTTTTCTGACATTCGAATTTCGAAGATTGCGTTAAAAATTATAATTTGGAAAAAAATTCAGTTCCTGGTAGAACTTAGGAAATTTTTGTTTTGGATAATTAATAAAAAACTGGGTAACTTCTTTTTTAATATTTCTTATATTGTAATTCGTAAGGCAACCGACCTTTTAGATTTTTTTTTGACCATTTAGGGAAAAATTATGAAACCTGTCAAAAATATGAAGTCGTTATCAAAATTCAATCCAACAACGAATGTTTCCATACTATATACATACTATATTTCCTTATAGTTATCAATTGAAAAATCGAAATGTGTTGTCCATACAAATTCACGTTTGAATGGTAGCATGGCACATGCCTTATTCCACTCTTTAAATGAAGCAGCCCAAAAACAACATAAAAATTATTAGATGGTTTAAAGCGCATTTTTAACATTGTGCTCCTGCCCAGGTAATTTAGCAATACGTCACTTAGGTTAGGTTAGGTTGACTACGTAAGTCAAAGAAGGAATCCTGGAAGACCTTTTGTAGGACAACAGATTAGCAGGGAAATCTCTTACCACAATCCAAGGACTTGAGCCCTAAATGTCTCACATATTTGATGTTGATGATATTGCGCGGGTGGTGACCCGCAGGTACATCTCAACAATAGGAGATATAATGCAACGGGCATTTTACACTCTTGGTCATTGGGCTCCTGCAAAGGCGTTAACCCAGCTAAGACAGAAGTAGTGCTCTTTGATGCATAGACTTCCCGATTTTCCTTTTCTAAGACTCTGCAATGAGAGACTGCAACTTATTATGGATGCGAAGTTTCGGGATCTCATACTGGATAGGAACGCGGAGTCCTTATCTTTTAGAGAGAGCCAATAGGGCCAAAGTAATTCTTTCTTATGCCAAAGAACGATCGGAGTGAATTGGAGCCTTAAACCCAACAGCTCATGTGTATTAGTGGTGCAATGGGTGCAACTCAACAGCTGCCCTGGGTGTCTTATTGCATCTTATTCCTTTGGACAAACATGCCGTCTCTCTTGAATGGACTTCATATTCATATGGTCACTCATCCATCCTTAGGAGGTTCGCCATCGCTGCGGACAACCTAGATTACACTAGACCTACGTGGACCTTGGAAGAAGGTATAATTACGGCCAGATATGACTGGACAGATAGTTTTATCCCAACTGGGTTATTATGTATCTACACAGATGGCTCAAGTATATACACAGATGAAACAGCGTAAAGTTGTCATATCTTCTCCGTCTTCTCTTGAATATAGATACCATTGCAGCGTCTTCCAGGCGGAATCCACTGCGATCTGGGAGGTTCTCGAATGGCTGAAGATAAATAATATATCACAAAAGAATATATGTATTCTATCAGATAGCCAGACGCCCCTCAAGGCTCTTAATTCTGTCGTTTCAACATCCAGGACTGTTCTTAATTTCCGCAGGTCTCTGTGGAAGACTGCCACTAAGTTTAATATAATTACTGGACATAGGGGAATTATGGTAACTGCAGGACTAGAGAGGGAAACGAAGTGGAAAGAACATCCCACTTAACCCCGATGGGAATACCCTTACCCACCTATAAACTAGCTGTAAGAAAAATCAACTTTGCTCGAGCCGGGCTGAGATGGATACTTTTCACACAATATGGCCGACTTTGGAAGCGAAGAGCAAAGCGTTCAAAATCTTTTGTTCAGCTGAACAAAAAAGAGATAAGCTATGTAGAGAAGATGCTGACCGGTCACTGTCCCTTTGGCCCATACGCCGAAAGATTGGGAATTCACCACAACAACTTATGCAGAAGTTGTGGTGATCAAGAAGAGGAAGAAACTATCTCCCATCTTCTCTGTACATGTCCCGCCCTCGCAAGGAAAAGAGGGACCTTTCTTGGCTCACCCTTCCTTGATGGATTGAGTGAGTTGTGAAACACTGGTATTCCTGGAGCGCGTTCAAAAACCTTACTATGGTTAACCATGGTTAACTATGGTATACTTTTGTCGTTCAAAAATTCCGTGGTTAACTACAACATAACCACGAGCATAACTTTTTGGCGTTCAAAAACTCCCGTGGTTAACCATGGTGTAGTTAAATTTTAACCATGCTCGGGAGCATGGTTAGCGATAGTTAAGAAGAAGAAGAATAAAAACAATTTTTTGACATTTGTTTTAATGTTAATAATGAACAAATCAAAGTGGGATTTGTGAGATTATTTTAAATAAATAATTATTGGAAATAATTGAGGCAAATAGCCGACACTATTTTATGGAAAATAATTTTAAATTTTCTTTACCACGTAGTTAACCACGGTGCGTTCAAAAACCTCCATGGTTAAACATAAACTTTCGTGGTTAAGTGAAGTGATGTAGCATAACCACAGCTTACCTCGTGGTTTACTATAATAAGGTTTTTGAACGCGCTCCAGACCTCCGATTCCGAGCGAAACTACTATCGGAGTTCAAGGTTTATGCTTCCTCTTAAATATATACAATTTAGGTTTCTTGGGCTCGCCCTAAGATACCGCAGAGTGGATTCGTAGGATACACGGAAAGCTCTTAAACAGGGACGGGGGTTGCTGCCCAAGGCTTAGCAGCGTGACGGGCTTGAGCATACTGGGTACTGTGTTTAAAGCAAAGGTGTACGACAAACTTGCATTCACCTAAGTAAATTAACAGATTAATTTTTATATTCTCAGGATACCCTGATTCCCGTCACGGGTCATCTTAGTTCAAACCTAATGAACGTGAACCACTAGATGCCTTGACCTGACAAGACTCTGACACTTCATTTATCGACCCAAAAGCAGGTATTGTGACGGCTGGAGCAGCTTGATGAAGAGGAGTAGGCCCTTGACGATTGGACTTTGGTGAGGTTCACACTTGGCAAAGACCACCTGCAATTTATTCTGAACGCTAAATCGGCTAAATAATTGCCGAGGTGTATTAGAAAGATGGAAACAAATGCTTGATTTTGCTCTCTACTAACATCACTAAGTTCAAAGGGTTTCGTCTACAAATCGTAGGTACAAGGGTTCTCGTACAGTAGGTAAAGTGATAGCAGCGGTACTGTTAATAGTATTGCACGAATTCTAATATTCATGATGTTAACTAAGATCCAGCATTAGCTCTTACTTTGGTGAAAAATAGAACGAATAGCTCTAGAAATCTGAACAAATGTAGGCCACAAATGATTTTTTTTAAATATTCAAATATTGTCGCGACAAAACACTGCATGCAGTAGAAATCACCAGCAATAACAATTCCATCAGGTTTTCATAATTTTAAGTAAACTATAAAAATTCATAAGACAAGTCAAAACCACAAGTTTGCAAATCTCCCTACCCGAGGGGCTTTTACAGTTCGTGTTGTTTTTTTCAAATATATTTAGTTTAAAATTAAAACTCTGTTCACAGGTACGAAAGTAGGCCCTAAAAGCAATTTTTTTTGTGCAAACTCAATGTGTTTATTTGAAGCAGCTTTTTAATTAAATTGTTTACTAAAAGTATTTCCTTGTTTTTATAAATTTATGATTATAAATTTTATATTCATTATCAATAAACATTAAATTGAAACTACATATTTTTATAAGGTCTAGTAATTATTAATAGAATTTATTACTTTTTCCACTAATGATGCCCGAAAAAAAAAAGTCAAGAGGCTGCAAAAAAAATAAATTCTTTGATACAAAGAACTTGTTTACCTTAATCTTCTTATCTTAAAAAATTAGGGGTATTTAAAAAAACCTATTTTAAATAGTACACTAACCGGTAGATTCTCATCTTTTTTGTCTTCCACGACGACAAATTATTTTTACTCAAAACATGCGGACATTCCATGACCCATCATCAAGGAAATGCAGGAGCGAGGGCAGTGTGAAAAAAAAGTATTGGCATGTGCAAAATATTGGATGTGTCTTTTTATAAATTTTGTGAGGAGCCTCTTCAAACACTTAAGGCACCTTTTGAACGGTTTTGGATAATGTGACCTTCATCACACGCTGATAAGGTCAATTCAGTTTATATGTCGTGGCTTGTCGTGGATTTTGCGCAGAAAGTTTCTAGCGGAGTTGAAATTTACGCCGGAATTTACCAATTTTAGTCTAATTTTGGATATATTGGATTGAATGAAATGGTTGTGACACTATTCACCAGAAAACGGATTATTCTAATATTCACTGTACTGGTCTTTGTGGGCGAAGATTTGGTCTTCTCGCAACAATCCAAATACTTTAGGTGACATTAGTTGCCATGGGCAATGAAGATACTGTGAGCCTGGTCAAAAAGGTAGGTCTCAGGAACTGTTTTCATTGATACTGGCCTTCGGAGGAGCCTCAAGTTTAGTGAAAAGGGATTTAGACGAACTCCGATAAAATACGCCGAACGCTGGCGTGTCTTTGGTTAACGAAATATGTTCAAGTGACTCGTAGTAAGCTCTTTAGGTGAATTGCTGAACCTGTTCCAGCGATTGATTAAAATATTCCTCAGATAAAATAGAAACCGGCAGATTATCCCCTCTTCACCAAATATTTAATCTATTTCAAGCACAGGCTGACTTCGATTTTTTTCTTCGAATACGAACAAAAAAAAAATACTTAATTAACGCATACCTTATGAATGTGACCTGAATTGTTCCTCCTCCCCCCCTAGTTCGCCACTTTCTGTCAACATAATTAGCATGCACTATAATCTGCCACCTATTTAGCACTTTTAAGTAGATTTTCGAACTACGGGAGAAATGGGACCCAGCGATGAAGGAAGAAGAAGATAAATGCCGTGCACAACTTTTCGTGAGGAACATTACTGTGAGCGAAGCGTCTATACAGAAATGTTATATGTTTAATGATATTACTTACGTCAGTCATAGAGATTCTACTATTATTTTCTACGTTGCAACATAACATTGATAAAATTCCACCATAAATTTCTTTTCTAATTAAAAAAGTAATCTCGTGAAAACAACATTTTTGTTACAACTTATTTGAATACCAAACGAAATTCCTAATTTTCCCTGTAAAGAATTGCTCATAAGTGTCATCAATAACATTACATGGTTTTTTACAATATTACCACTTTTGTACAACACTTAACAGGTACAACAAATTCCCGCTTCAATTGACCAGAATGCAAAGCTTTGCAGCATAATATTCGGAATTTGATATAAACAGAAAAACAGAACTTGAATAACCGGCCTTGACATAGTTTAATATGTATAAGCTAAACTAAATTTAGAACCAATAAATTATTCACTTTAATTAAACCAAAAATGGTTTTGACACTAGAACTGGTGTAATTCATTCATTAACAACAAGTCCATACATGATAATTATAATCACAAATTTTTAATTAGTCACAAATGTCGCTTGTCACTTTTGATTTGAAATTTGGATGTGTTTGGAATGAAAACAATCATTGCAGAACGCGCTTTTAGGGGTATGTTAATAAACTAAATTTTGTTTTGTCTTTAAGGATTTCTTTAATGTTTTCAATTGCCGAGAAGTCGGGTTTTAATTTTTTTTAAATCTTCGGCTCGAGATAGTTGTCTATTGCTGGAGAAAAATTTTGTAGCAATATGTTATTATGTGCTATTAGGCTAAGAACATAGTGAAGCAGAGAGCAAAGCGGCGATGAAAGCGCAGAGCAAAGTGGCGAAATCAAACAAGTGAGTTCCTGTTAACACACCCATAGTGGAGCAAAGCGACGCGTTCAAACAATTTTGATTTCTCTGCTATCATCCTTTCAACCTCTTTGCTCTCCGCTCTCATCGCTGCTTTGCTCTCTGCTTATGTTCTTAGCCTTAGACTGAGCGCCAGCGCTTCCAGGATTTTATTTTAGATAATTGATAATTTGAACTCCTTCTTGTCCCTCCTCTATTCCACTCGCTTTTTGCGCTTATAGTGGACACACAACGACCAAAATGAGAGCATTCACTCAACAAGAATTTCATTACCATGAAATTCGTCGAGGGCCCTCCCTGTAGTCAGGGTCGGTACTTGGGTTTTTTGCGCCCGGTGCAGTATACCATGTAGCACCCCAAAAGCTCTTTAGTTTTTTTAATCGCAGTGAATATTATATATTTTGGTGTTATTTAGGGGTGATCCTGGAATACCATCTGGCGTCGTGCATCACCACTTACCTGAATTCGGCGTCCCCATCTAGTCAGTTAACGTTAGTCAGACCACGCCAATACGCCGTAGGTGGTGGCGTGCAGTATTCCTTCCTGTGATACGTATTCTGGGATGTCTTGTCTACCCATGTCCTGACCGTCATCAATCAGACGCAGCTTTTTGGAACCGTCCGCCGGATAGTTGTGCCGCTGCTCTAATCTTCCCCCGGACGAACGTCCAAGCCCTAAGCTGACCTGAGTCTTCATCACTTAGGTCGGTTACACTCCTACTCTACCACAAAAACAAAGCACGCTGCTTATCTGACTCGTCAAAAATGGCGTCCCCGTGTTGCCCTAGTCTTCTTTCCACTCCCAAGCCGGAAACTCTTTCTGTTGGGGAGCTGGAGTTGGCTACTGCAACCTATCTCGCCTGGTCCAGATCTTAACGCTTTTCTCCAAAAACTTCGGTTTGCTGCCACCGGTAAGTTTTAACCAGCAAGCTTTTAGGATACTTGTTCAAGACTCTTGGTACTGCTTGTCCAGTTTGACTCTGGTAGCTTACTAATGAAACAACCTTTTGATAGTACATAATGTAGTTCTTCCCTTTCCAAAATTCATGCCACGGGTTGTCCCTTGTTTTTCTTTCGGGTTTCTTAATTGTTCGTTGGTTTGGTTTTGAAATTTTGTCCCTTGGGACAAAAAACGGGAACTTTCTATCTCCTTGGTACTTTCCAAAAAAACCCAACTATTTGCAAAAAAATGACCCAGACTTGACTATTTGAAAAAATCAGCCAGACTGACTAAACTCTTTCCTCCTGTTTTTGTTTTTTTTTCTCGCCTATCCCTTTCCAATTTCTCCAAAATTCCTAATCAAATACTATTGAGCCTAATTCAAGGTGAATTTTGAATCAAAGGATATGCCCACCGTTACAAAAGTATGCGGGACGGAATTGCTTAACCTAATCCTACAAAATTATCATCTTTCCTGATAAGTATTTTCAATATTATTGTGACCGCCGATCAGAGCCGTCGCTTGAGTTTCGCTTTCTGAATTTGCGCCCCCGTCCAATTGCGCCCGGTGCAAGTGCGCCGTTTGCACCTATGAAAGCGCCGCCCCTGCCTGTAGTTCTATATTCTAAGGGCCTATACTTCTTTCTGGCGTTTGCATAACCGCGTAAGCATTTCTGTGTAGCCTTTAGCCATATCTTAAAGCCCCATTCACATACAGGTCGCTGGCAGGCCGTGGCCTGAAAGTTTTAGCCTTGAGGCCAAGTAGTGATTCCATCTTGTCTCTTCACGTGGCTGAGAAATTGTTGAAGTGCACTAGAAAGGTTGTCCGATATTTCCAGGTTCCAGATTGAAAGATCTGGTCCAGATAAATGGGTAAATGAAAAAAAAACGCATTCCAGCGTGAATGAACGATTCTTACAGCAACGTACATCGGAAGTCTGTGATATTAGCATGAATACGCTCAAGATGCCATGTAGCAATTTTGCATGAAGCCCCGGGGGTCTCCTGATTTGCGAAATTCAAAATGACCGCCGAAATATGACCGAAATTCAAAATATAAATTTGCCAATGGCGTTCCGATTTTAATGAAAATTGGTATATGGAATTTTTTTAAAGTAGTAAAACCGAATTTATGATCAAAACTTATAACTTCAAAATTCGGGGCTAATATGGCATGGCGGAAGAATTTTGTAAATCAGTATAGTTTACCCAATCGGTTAATGTATAGCCAATTGCTGGCCTCGATATTATTAAACCTAAAATTCTGAAATCCTCCAAATGGAAGAATTGAGCATTGATCATATTGTATCCTGAAGCTCTCTAAGTAGTCGATTCAAAATTGACCAACAAGGTTCTTTTGAAAGAGGTAAGGACAAGCAGAAATGTGGGATTTATAGATAATGGGTAAGAAGGAAATAAAAATTATCACTCCTAAAATTTATTTTTTGATTATTGAATGTTTAATTTAATTGATTTAGCTTTTATTAGCTTTACTTTAACTATGTAAGAAAATCTTGTAAGTTGAATTTGACTCCCTTCCCGGTTTCCGATTGAGCTGAAATTTAGCATACACATGTAGTTTGGATGAAAATGCAATCTGACCAACCCTGTAATCAAGATGGCGGTTCCAAATTTTTGCAATAGTGCTCCGCGGCCCCTGACGTGGGTATCAAATGAAAGGATATGACAGGTAGAATACAATTAGCTGTGTTGCGTCATTCCAAATTCAAAATGGTGGCTAACACAAAATTACGGAAGACTTATAATAGACTAAAACGTAAAAAATATAACCGATAAACTTCAAATTTTGCATATATTCTTAGTTCGTGTGATAATTAGTATGTATACACGGTGAGTTGAATAGTGGAGTTAAAAGCACTACACGTTACAAAAAATTACAAACAAATCACACAGATGCTGCTGTCAACTTAATTGGCTAAATTGACTTCTCAACTACTGAACTCACATCCGTATGCATAATTTCAAGATAGATAGTAGAGCTGAGTCGAGCTCAGTTGAAAGAGTGCGGCAGATATGTAGATTACAGTAAGCTGTGTGGCGTAAATTTAAATCTAATACGGCCGCCACCCCAAAATGACAGATGACATATAATAGACTAAAAAGTAGAAAACAAATATAAATAGTTTAAAAAAACTAAAAAGTACGGTTTTTTTTTAAAATGAACCAATAAGAAAAAAATAATTTTGAATGTAAAGTTTTTATTGCTGCAGCCATGAACTACGTAAATGTAAAAAAACGTGGGAAGTTAAGGAAATGATCCAGTATTAATAAAATAAGAATATAGGCGCTCCACCCTTTTTTACATTTAAGTAAGTTAGTGGCTGCAGCGATAAAAACTTTACATTCAAAATTATTTTTTACTTATTGGTTCATTTTAAAATAAAATCGAATTTTGTAGTTTTTTTAAACTATTTATATTTATTTAAATACGCTTTCATTAAAATTTATTTTTGTTGGATGGTTACCCTTTTAAGGATATTTCGTGTAAGTTTGGGTCTTATTAGTAATTAAATAAATAGAAATTTCGTCTGTAAGACCTGTTCAGTATAAGTATTTAGTTATTTCCAAATGATTTAATTTGTTGCTATTGCTGATTGATTTCATTTATCGAAATCAATATACATATAATAATCCAATGTTTTACTTTTCGGGGTCAGCTTTTTTATATTTACTATCACCAAAAAAGAGCTTTAAGATAAAATAAAAGAAAAGGCATTGAAACCGGATAGAGGAGGAATGACGAAGAAGTAGGTATAAACGATCATAATAAAGGCTCGTCTGATTTTATAATAGCCGCAATTTTGATGTGTTATGCACGAATTGCAAGGTGGCTTCCTTTCTCCGAATTTTCGAAGAAAAAAAAAATGTTTTTCCCATACCTATTCATATTCCGATCGAAAGTGCATGAATCTTGTTTCTTTTTCCTGATGCATACCTACCACACGCACTATACCAAAAGTTTGAATTTCTCCTTCGATAATTTTTTGAAATAAGATAATATATAAGCGCGAAATTGTAGTGAATTCGAAATGAAACATAAAATTTGCACACATTCGCAGGTAATTAATTCCGCAAAAGAAAAACAGAAACTGACCTTTTACTGTAATGTGCAATAGGGTTACTACTACTACTATAAATGCACTCTTGTATATATTATGTCACTGCAATAATGCAGGCGGTAAAGATCTTCGCCGCAAAGGGAAACTTTTAAGAATGCCCTCGCGTTATTGCAACTGTCATGGGAAATAGGTGGCTTCGTCTACTTTGTACGCCCGCGATGGGTGCAATATTTTTTTTGATGATCATTTTTACTACTTTCTGTCCCGCCATAACTAATTAGATAATGAACGGCAGCTTGTGTTTCTGGGTTAAGTAATTAAGACCTTTATCGCTATTATTTAAGAGAAAATTAAAAAACCTGAAAAACACGCCTTTTTTCTTTGTATAAAAATTCGTCAAAAAATTTCGTCTTCTTCAGCTGTGAAAGATGACAAATAGCCTATGAAGTGAAGAAGAATGTAAATGGGTCTGAACTTGAATCTTAATGACCTGCCAAATTGTTTCTTGGACATTGTCATGATGGGTTGCTAAAGTATTTTATCTTTATTTCGACATTTTGGTGTAGTTGCAAAGAAGGCTAGTTTTCAAATGCGCCAAAGAAAAGAAACGGAGAAATCATTCCAAATGATATACATTTTGGCTTGGCGTCTTTTGAGACTATATAGTGTCGGTCAGTGATGGTGCTAAGTGGGCAGCACCACCAACCAGTAATATTCGACCGACGACGACGTTGTTGTTTTTTTTTCTTCGACAAAAGATTGTGCGAAACTTAAAATTGGCATAGTTGAAAAGTGAAAATGATTTTTTTGTGGGATATTTAATAGCTTTCACTATCTTCTGGTAGGAAATAATCTTTGGGTATTTAGTCGCCCCGCGATCACAAAACTAGTTGAAATCTCAACTCAGACGTAATAATGCCGATGATTACATCATTGAAGGTGGATCACACTATCAATATCTATCAATGGGGGTCAACAATATTTGTGGGAAACTGGAAATACATACCCAATACCCAATTTATTGATGCTTTTTTTGTTGTACATATGTACTTCAAGTGTGATAAAAATATATACGATATTCTCCGTTCCCGACAGGTATTTACTTTAGTGTTGACTAGTCACCGCAGGTAGGAAAAAAGCCAAAAAATGTTGTAATTTATCAATTAACAAATTTGCAGTAGCCCGCGGAAAAAAAGAAAAATATTTCTGTGTGATCAGTAATTGAACGAAAGATTATTTTTATGTGTAAAGTGAGAATTGGGATGTTTTTTGGTAAAATAATAGCGTTTATTAAATGATGTACTAAAAAAAATTAAGAAAGGTTTTATGAAAATTGCGAATTGTGTATTGTAGACAGGTTTTAAAATGGAGCTGTTATGAAATTGGCTGATTGCAAATTTACAGAGAATTGTCATTATGCACTGGCGGGAGTGATGTGCTGTGATGCCTTCAACCTATCACTCCTAATTTCTTACTACGGCCTTCAAGTTCTGAGGCTGTTAACTCTGAATGAGCAACCCCATGTGGAAAGGGTGAGGAGGTAATTGTGTCGAGGGCTGTATTGCAGTGGGTGGTTTCAACGATCTCCTCTGCGCACCGGGTGCACCCAAATGTAAAATATTGAAATTGAGATCCTATCAGGAGGGACCTTAACTTTCCTACTATACTCATGGAACTTTTATAGCGCGCCATCATCCAGGAACAGGCTATTAGCCCTCTAGTCCATGGAAAACTTACTCCAACATTGCAAAAATGCAGGACAAGGTTTTATTTTTGGGATGTGTATGGGGGGGTCAGTGTGAGCTTAAGTTTGAGTTTTCGGGATTCTAACCCCCCCCCCCCCCATTTGGCCGCCATCTTGGAAAAAGTGTGCAAATGGTTTTTCCACTATATCTCCGAAACGGCACATCTTACCAAAAATTTGCAAGGACACTTTTTGTTTAGAATTAAATAATCTACAATTTATTATTTTGTGGTAAAATGAGTAATTAAGAAGTTATAAGCCTTAGAACACAAAAATTAGTCACAATATTTTCTTTTAAAGGCTATAACTTTTTTTCCTTCAACTTTAACAAAAAAAAAATAATAAGTTTTTTGTAGAGGGTTTCATTAGGAATAATCTTCATTCATTACTTTTTTAATTTCATTTACTACGAAGGGTTTTACAGCGCCCCGAAGGTATGAAAGTGACAGATTTTCGGAATATTTTATTACAATTTTACCTCCTAGAAATTAGCAATAACAGCTAGCAAGTAATAATAATGAATGAATGACTATACGTTATAAGAAATGCCGATGTTTGAGTAATGTAATAAAATTGTTTCGCATTTTTTTGCGGGTTTTTATTGCTGTTATGCCATGTTTTATAAGGTACGATATGGTTTAAAATGAAATTCTTTGAATAATAACATGCGTTACTCCAATTTTTTAAAATAATTTGTTTTAGGACTACACAAAAAGTGCTTTATTCAATTATGTTACCTATCTAGCAAAATATGGACGTATTCAGTTTGTGATGCAAAGGCTTGTCATAAAATGAATACGCCCGTATGTTGCTAGATAGTTAGAATAAATGAAATACTTTTTTGTGTAGTAACTCGTAACCCAGTGGGAAAAATTGGGAGCGATGCACAAGGGAGTGTACTTGGAGCACTCTCAAGGGAGCTTTCTTGGAGTTTTCATAAATTTTATATAAAAAAAGAAAACGGGCAATTATCTTCATGTCCATAAAATGCGACGTTAGCATACTCAATAGCCCGGCTCTCATTCGATACGGAGGACAAGCAGCTTTTAGAAGTGGTTAGAATTTAGTTGGGGGACTGCATTGGTAAAGCCACTCTCGGGCTTGGAAAGAAAAAGGCAATTGCAAAAAATAAAAAAAATAAAAGCTTTTCGATACCGGATCACATAACCACAGGCGCCCATAAATATTTCTTTTTTAAAAAGCTTTTTTATAATGCTCCAACAACGCCTTTTTGGGAGCATAAAAACGTATGCTCCCTCGCAATGACATGCAATGTTAAAAAGAATATAGAACGGGTATGGCAACGGGAGCACTCTCTGCTCCTTTTGGAGCGCTCCAAGATGGCTCTTGGAGCACTCCTTTTTCCCACTGAAGTAACACTGACCCACCATTAAAATATAGAATTTTAACGAATTTTAGAAATTTTGTTGAGTATGAGTGCTCTTGTTTTGGTAGTTGTGTGCCCACTACAAGCGGAAAATGCGAGTGGAATAGAGGAGGGCAAGTAGGACCTTGAGTTATCAGTCTCCCTGTCGGACACCCGCATCGGGAACTCCTCGGATAAGTAGCTTTGAATACGAACGCTGCTGGTTGAGCCATGATACAGCGGTTGGAGAAGTTGGATGATTTTTAATGTCTCGTGTTCGGTTTGCAAGGCTCTCCTCAAGCTGTTCCAATCGATGCAATCGAAAGCGCTTGTTCTTTCCGGCTCGTTTGCTCTCGATTTCGTTTCTGTAGCCTCGGAGATAAATTAACCTGTAAAAACTACAGAGGCATCTCACTCCTCAGCACCAGCTACAAAACCTTCACAATCCTTGTGAAACAAAAACTAGAACCTATAGCGGAAGGCCTTATAGGAGAATATCAAGCTGGTTTTAGGACAAACAGGTCAACATCGGACCAACTGCTGACCTTAAAACAAATTCTGGAGAAAACCTGGGAAAGGAATATAGATATATACCAGATATTTGTCGACTTTCAACAGGCATATGACTCGATAAACAGAGAGAGGCTGTACAGGATCCTACTGGAATTAGGAGTCCCCTCCAAGCTGGTACGACTGATAAAATGCGCAACGAATAGCTCCCTGGCGAAAGTAAGGATTCAAAATGCAATAACAGAAGAGTTCGAAGTGCGACAAGGTCTTAGACAAGGAGATGGACTAGCCCCCATGCTTTTCAACCTGGCCCTAGAATGGGTGATAAGAAAAACATCAGTACGGAGAAATGCGTCCATAGCAACGCAGTCTGTACAATTACTTGGATATGCGGATGACGTGAACATCGTGGGAAGGTCCTTCTTGGCAGCGAAAGAAGTCTATGTCGAATTAAAAGAGGCGGCCAAGGACATAGGGCTGAACATCAATGAAGAAAAAACGAAGGTGATGCAACAATCCAGAGCTGGAAGATTTAGAATGGGAAGAAATATAACTATCGACGAACATAATCTAGAAGTAGTCGATAAAACAGTCTACCTTGGGTCTACAATTACAAAAAGAAACGATGAAAAGGAAGAAGTAACTAGACGAATACTACTGGCTAATAGAGCTTTTTATGCCCAAAAACAAATATTGCACTCAAGATTTGTGCACAGAAAAACGAAACTCTCACTCTACAAAACAGTAATACGACCAGTACTGTGCTATGGCAGCGAGACTTGGACTATGACCCAGGAGATAGAGGAACAAGTCAACAGGTTTGAGAGGAAGGTGCTCAGATGCATAATGGGCCCAACGAGAGAGGATGGGATATGGCGAAGGAGATACAACCACGAGTTGTATGAAATTTTTGACGACCCAGAACTCTCAACGTTTATAAAAATCAACAGACTAAGACTAGCCGGCCACGTAATCAGGATGAATGATAACCGTATCCCAAAACGGCTTATGGTGGCCGAAATTCCAGGAAACAGACCAGTAGGTAGACCCAGGAGAAGATGGATGGACTCTGTGACGGCTGACGCAGAGACAATGCTGAACATTCGGAACTGGAGAACTGCTGCAAGGAACCGTCAGACTTGGAGAAATGCCCTAGAGGAGGCCAAGGCTCGATTTGGGCTGTAGCGCCATTGGATGGATGGAGCCTCGATTGTATGATTTCGTAAATACTTTGCCGACGAACGAAAGGAGGCTAATACCATGAAAATTCTTCATTCCCGATTTCGCCTTTTTCAAAATTAGAACAACGATCTCTTTCTTCCACACCGTCGGGACATGATCCGAATGCCTTATGTTTGTTATGAGGGTGCGGTTACTTGATCTATTCCCGGCGCTTTTCCATTTTTTTGGTGGTTCGGTATCGAGAAACTTATTCGTCGGCTGTTCGATAATCGGCGGCTCGGGAGCTTGTGACGAATCGTTGTACAGCTGCTGGAAGGTCACTAAAGTTTCATCCGATTTTTTAATGTTGTCGTTTGCCGCCTAACCGCCGGATTGTCTGGTACAGCGTCCGGTACTCGAAAGCTTCTTCCATGTCGGCCGCAACGTTATTTCAGTAGGCTACCCGTTCCGATTTCGTTTTCTGTCAAACTTCTTTGTTCAATCGCCGGTATTGCTCAAAGTCGATGTGTTTCTTTCATTTCCGCTGATCGACGAGGTCGGAGATCCATGGCTGCATCCATTTACGGATAGGTGGACACAACTCCATTGCACACCGCACAATGGACTCCGAAAATTGCCTTCTTCTACATCGATATCGTCCAGCGTTGTGAGTGCCGCGAATTTGTTGGATAGTGGTCCGATCCGCAGTCGGGCCCATGCTTCGCACGTACGTCTTTTAGCGTCGATCGGAATCTTGCGTTGATCACAAAGTAGTCTAACATCGCCGAGTCGTTGCCGGGTGGATTTCGCCAGGTGAGTTGGTGTTTGAGTGGATATCGGAAAATGCTGTTGTCAACGATCAAATTGATTGACGTTACGAATGAACGGAGGCGTAAGCCGTTGTCGTTAATTACTCCGTGTGCGAATTCGCCTACCTTTCCTTCCAGCCGGTTCGATCTGCTCCTGAATGTTCATTAAAGTCCCCCGCGAGTATGATTAACTCGGTTCGAGGTATCGTCTGTCTCGCGTCTGTTGAAGCTGATAGTAAAATTCGTTTTCGTTCGATTCCGGGCTGGTATCGGTTGGCGCATAAACGAAAACGATATGGGTCTTGATCGTTCCACCGATGGTTATGACCGCCAAACGCTCGGATATCGGTTGGAATGGGGAAGGCTGCTGGCAGCCCGTCGATCGACCATAAACCCGACGCCGGCTTCTGGTCTCTCACCTCCGAAATAGTAAAGCTTCATCTTTTTGCCGATTGTTGGCGGGACAATCGTCAATGTTTCGGATCCCTGAACTGATATTTTGCATTTCAATAATTCCATTGCTATGATTTCCTTTGGACGGGTGATATCCTGTTCGTACATTCCACCTAAATAAGTACCAGATAAGACTTGAGTTTCACTTACAGGCAGTTCAGAAAATTTTCCATGTTGGGGCTTCACTTTCGTAAGTGTTATGATATCATATACAGCGACCTGTGTTGATGACACATCCACAAGGTTCGTGGAAAGCTCCTTGACTAAGCGCCTAACGAAGTGAATCGCGTCAATCAACAGGTAATAAATTGTAGATTATTTAATTCTAAACAAAAAGTGTCCTTGCAAATTTTCGGTAAGATGTACCGTTTCGGAGATATAGTGGAAAAACCATTTGCACATCTTTTTCAAGATGGCGGCCAAATGGGGGGGTTAGAATCCCGAAAACTCAGATTTAAGCTCACACTGACCCCCCCTACACATCCCAAAAATAAAACCTTGTCCTGCATTTTTGCAATGTTGGAGTAAGTTTTCCATGGACTACTCAGTTCAAGTCAATTTTGAACCAACCCAGCGGAAAATTAATCAAGCGCTGCCAAAAGAAGCAAGAAAGTAGGGTCCTCACTGGCGTGCACACGGGTATGGCAGGTATGGCAGCTGCCATACCAAACAAATCATCGGCGCCCCAAACGCCTCCAAAAAATAAAAATTATTTAAAAAAAAAAATTTTTCTTCGTTATTTTAATTTTTTCAACAATTTGTTTTTGTTTGGGTACATCTGACAATTTTGTTGGGTACATCTGACAATGTTAATACCAAGTTTGTGGGGTCGCAATGTGTTGGGAAAAGCCGCCATCTTGAAAAAGAGATAGAGGTCGTTTATACCAAATAACCAGTTTCCATGCAATGATAGATGAAAATGATCAGTGGCAAGGTTTTGGAGAATACAATTATCTATAAAATGAGCCCTCAACAAGGTCTGTAAGTTGATTTGGCTCAAAGTTATGGCCGCTCAAAGTTCAACCTTGATCATGTGGTTGGGGTTGAGTACAGTTTTTTGCGGTTAACTCGTAAGATATTAATTTGTGTGGGTTAATGCCGATTACCAAACTTAAAGTGCTAGTAATTACCTTTAGAATAAACCCTTAGTCATCGTTCGCGCTTGTATAGTTGTTGTATAATAATAATTATTATCACATATATTTTTAATTATTAACCCCAGTATAGGAAGTTATTGTAATCGGTCCGAAAATCGAAATTGAAAATTTCGACGTATTTTCATCTTTCAAGGTCCCAGGAGGATTTTAAGCAAAAAATTGGGAGGAAGTATGTGTGTGTGCGTACGTATGTGGTCATTTTTTCCTGCACGATATCGCGCGAACCAAAAAAGATATCGACTTCGTCGAGGTGTCGTTCGAAGCGTATTAACCGAAATATGATGTGAAAAGATTTTCATAAAATTGGGTCGAGCCGTTTTTTTGTTTAAGCGGCGTAAGTGATTTTGGTACCTGTACGATATAGCCCGAACCACGAAGGATATTGACTTACTTGAGGTGCCGTTCCGAAGCGTATTAGCGACAATATAATCTGAAAAGATTTTTATAATATTCGGTCGAGCGGTTTTTTGGTTTAAATGACATAAGTGATAATAAATGAAATATGATCCGAAAAGATTTTCATAAATTCGGTCGAACCGTTCTTTTTTTGTTTAAACGTCGTTTATGATTTTTGTACCTGCACGATACCGCGCGAACTGAAAACTATATCGACTTCATTGAGGTGCCGAAAAAAGAATATTAACGAAGAAATGATCTGAAAAAAATTTCATAATATTCGGTCGGGCCTTTTTTGTTTAAATAGAAAAACTTCGGCTAATTGTCAGAAAGACCTTAAATTGACAAGTTTTGCTAATATCTAATAAACTCGATGGAATGAGACCCGTTCTAAACGAAGTGATCTTTTTTGGGTTCTGCACAGCCATAGCCTTCGAACAAAACATCACTTGCCAAAATCCGACAACCTTTCAAAATTGTGCAAAAATTTCGTTGCCCTTTACGAAATGAGCACTTTTTGACGGGTAATTGTTTTCTACGCGTGATACAGTTTCAGGAAATTGCGGTTTATCCCGGGATTTCCGTAGTTACCGCAAAATTTGTTCTTTTTGGCCAAGTCAGACAAGTACATACCTAACAGTTAAAGTTTTGCTAATATCTCCGAAAAGCTTTGGAATTTCCAAATGAAGTCATTCGCTTCTCAGTTTGTCAACGGCGCTTCAGCACGCTCAATACTCATTTAAACAATCGCTTTGGTGCAGCGAACGAAATACGGAGGACATGTTTGTTTGCTAACGTTCAGGAAAAAGAAATTCTCTAGAAAACTCTTGTGGATTTACCACTATTATAGTTATTTGAACTAGCTTCTCTCGGGATTGCTTTGTCATCAGTTCTGATACTAGCCAATTTCCCACTAGTGCTAAACGTATAACTATTTTGTAAGAAGTCAGTTTATTCCATTTTCGTTCATCATACTGGGAAGTTAATCGTGTGGACCGAAGGGGTCAAACCCACATCCCAACTAGTTATTATTATTGTTATCGTTATTATTTAATATGGCGCCCCAAAAAATTCTGCCATACCAAAGGGGAGCCCCTGTGCACGCCACTGGGTCCAATTCATATGTTATGGAAGGTGTTTGGAAGCACGCACTCTATCCTCCCATATTTTGCTTTGTTTTCTCAAGTTTTCTCTTACTTCCCTTATTTGGGTTTGTTGGTTTTTGTAAAACGCGTCAGTTCTGAAATACTATTTTGGTGAAAAGAATAAGTGAAATTTTATTATTGAATTAGTGCTGTTGAATTACTATTTTAAATAAATGTATTCAGCTATTTGTGTTAAAATTGATTATTGAAACTGAAAAATACAATGGTTTGGATTTCAGCAAAATAGCGATTATATTGATACCACGGGTCATCACGAAAGCTTCAGGATTCAATATCGAAGCTTCAATTGCACTTCTTCAACAACAAAATATAACCGCTTCGTTCAGATGACATGCCTTTCCCAGGGGTGAAGAGGAGCGCTTCCAAACGGCAGTTAATGCGCTTCTTTGGAAGCTTGGAGGGCTCGCCTGTTCCATACCACTTCAATGCAATTTTACATGTGGAAGTCATCCGAAAAATGGGCTTCTGAAGCATGTTAAATGGATCCAGCGGGAAGCACTTGCGATTACTTTTCTGTATGGATATGCGAAGTTTTTAAACTTTTTTTTAATTGAAGAGGAAGGAGAAGAGAGAGTTATAATTTCTGAGATTATAATTAGATTACAACTAATGCCCTGCTTCAACGACCTCAGTTCAATAATGTTCAGTTCAATCCATAAAAGTGGCTTCACCAGCTAAAGCCCAATTCACGTCCAGTTCATACTTGAAATTGTTGTTGCTTTTTCACGTCGAGTGGCATTCCATTATTCTAACTGATTAGTCTTTTTCGAATGTGCTTCTAAGTTTAACGTCAGTTCGAGTCCAGTCCAGCGAAGTGAGGTCTGTTTTATCCTCAGTGAATATGTATACGAACTGAGGTTATTTTAAAGTTCAGTTCACCAATTTCCTGGAGCTTGCACAGTTAGGCCGGTGGAGCTGGGTTATTAGAATTGTTTAATGTAGATATTTATGGTTTTTGTGAGTAGTTGGCTTCTGATAGGTCCCTTTAAAGTTTCCACCAGTTAAAAGCTAACATGACTCCATTTCTCTTGATAAGGCCCCTTATTATAGACCACCCCCCAGAAAAAATACAATTGTGCGCCTGGATATTCAAAAATTGCTGAGCGCTTTATGGAAATCATGAAAAAGTATTGGCTATGAAGGTGAGGAAAAAGTGTTGAAGTTGAACGAAAAGTTGAACGTGTTGAACCGGTCCAAGTTATTGAAAGTTGCCGCAGGCTTGTGAGTTCAGCTGGTTGCAGGCCGGTGAGTTCAGCTGGTTGCAAAAATAGTTTCTCTGCTATAAGGTGCATAAATACTTGACTTGAACAAAATTAGTCAGGACAGATTCTTAATATTTATAACCAGCTTATTAAGCAAAAAGTGCCAGCTGAAGAAGAAGTGCTTCATGTCTTTGTAGAAAAAGATATAAAATTAAGGTTAGTTTAAAGGAGTACCCAGTTTATTTTTTTATGACATGGGATTTCTTAGGAGTTTGAACGTCACTTGTTATTTAATTTGCAGTAGACATTTTGTCAGTTCATTTTAAACGTGTTTTCCGATTTTTACAATGGATAAAAATATCGAACATAGATCTGTCATAAATTTTGCCTTGGAAATAGAATTTCGTGTGCCGAAGTGCTGAAAATGTGACATGATCGACTTTATCAAAAATACTTCCATATGAGTGGTACAGTGCTTTTAAAAGCGCCCGAAATATGGTGGGTATTTTCCTCGCTGTAGTCGCCTATCACCGCTTTCAATTGAACTTAAATTACTAAAGTAAAGGAAATGGTAGCCGTTGAAGTGTATCACGAATCAATTCGTACCATTTTAAAAGATTGTGAAGGAATGCGTTGCCGCTCGACTAGTGTCGAAAAACCTGAATTTTTTTGCAATAACTCAATCGCGTAAAGGTCGAGGAAGACATGTTAGAATGAGTCGATTTCCACCCCACATTCATAAAACGCAGCTACGGTGATGAGACATGGGTTTACAAGTTTGACATGCAAACCAGTCAACAAGTTTCGGAATAGCGTCTTCCAACTGAGCCAAAACCAAAAAAACATGTCAAAGTCGATCAGTTTTTTCGATTACCGCACGGTTGTGCACTCGGAATTCTTGCCAGAAGGTGAAACAGTGAATAAAGAATACTATCTGAGCGTTATGTGGCATTTGAGAGAGCAAATTCGTCGAAAATTGCAAATTACAAACTCATGGATTTTGCACCACGATAACCACAAAGTTATCATTGCCAAAAACTCCACAAATCTTATCAAGCAGTCATGGTATTCCCTTGATATGGCTCCGGCCGATTTTTTTAAGGGGTTTCCTTTTGTTTTGTCGCGTGGTCTACCAAACCCCGCCGCATTACTTGGACAGGCTCAAAGTGCTCTCAAGCCGCTATAAAGTAGGAGAAAATTGCTTATATCTTGGCTTGCCTTTGACGCCCTAAGTGGAAGAATGAAAATGTATTTATATGTCGAACAAAATCAACTTCAATTATGAAGTTCGGCACAAACGACATTCAAAATTACTTAGGGAATACCCACATCACACCTATATAGTATGCTAGATACGAGCCCGCCAACAAATGTTGTCTTTAATAGTTATAGCTATTGTTTCTCCCCTTCACTCAACAACTGCTGTACTACCATGTAGTTCACTTTAGGCGTGCTTTGTTTGGCTAAATAAATAAACTATTGTCGAGTTTGGCTGAAAGACTGTATTTATTGGACAAATTTCTTTACATTTGGTTGCTCTAGATAAATTCTTAATATTCATTTTTATGTTATTTAATTTTTATTGTTTTATTACAAAACATCCACCAAAGTGTTGTTTTTTGTTTTGTGTTGTTAATTGTTGTTTATTTATAAGACTTTTAAACATTTTACATATAAAGCTAAATTTCATAAAATTGAACTTATATAAAATTTGAATTGAATTTGAAGTTCAAAATCTTTTTCCGCAAAAATTATACAAAAGCTAAGCTTGCAAAAAAAACAAGAAATACCTAAATGTATTTACCTACTATTAAAAACGCAATACGACAGTAAACCCATGGTGGAAAAAAATAAATACGTTTCGTGAAATAATAACCTGTTTCTGTAGCAAGTAAAATTGACAAATGATTTTTTCTTCATACATATGTAACAAAAAAAATTGTGCAATTTTATTGCATTTTATAATGCTTAAAGCTTAATCGCTTCGATTAAAAAATTATTAAAACCAACCACAAGAATTTTAATTATTTGTTTTGTAAAAATCTAAATTAAAACAAAAAAATGTATAGTGCATTATTTAAATGTAGTGGTAATTTACTAAATGATCTTCAACTATCTATTAATTATCATCAATAAAATTATTTTATTGATTTACGAATCAAAAAAAAAAAATCGTTCACATTAACAAAAAAAAGATTATACGCTTGCTACTTGAACTTGTTTATTGAATTATTTATTAATACTGTGCAATCCGTGCTGATTGTTTCTATTTCCTGTTATTTAAGTGCAAAGGTGTTAACATAGTACTAAAGCAATTACATCCAATACATTCGCAGTCTTTGAGCAATTACCTCGGGCTTCGATTAGGTTAGTGTAATGACAACTGATACGCGTTGAAATCTGGGTAAATATATTGGATTACATTAGATAAAGTTACAAACAAATGTTAATGTTTTGTCGTAGAACAAATTTTGAATTGTTACATTTTTCTCATAATGTTTAACAATGTTGTTATTGCTTACTGAGCTATTTTTGTTTTTTTTAGACAATAGGTAGGATTCGAACCCATGATCTCTGTTATGGTAAGCTAACAGTTTTGACATCTATGCATATCATAAGGGAACCAGTGTTTTTTTGAGAAAAGTAAAGGCGTAGATACACAATGCGAGGACCTGACAGCGGACAGCTACTGCACTTCTGTACTCGCATGTCAGTAGCTTTCAAAGATTTCAGTAGCTATATGCTTTACAAGCTACTGTCATTTCGTAATGCCGTGCAAGTTGATGTCCGTAGCGAATTGACGAAAATATGATCTGAAAAAATTTTCATAAGATTCGGTCGAGCCATTTTTGTGTTTAAAGGAAAGTACGATATCGTGCGAACTATATATATTACCGACTACGTTGAGGAGCCGTTCGAAGCGCATTGTCGAAAATATAATCTGAAAGATTTTCATAACATTCGTTCGAGCCGTTTTTTAACATCGTTGAAGTTCGTGATTTTTGTAGTTGCACGATATTGCGCGAACCAAAACCGATATCAGCTTCTTTGAGGTGTCGATCGAAGAATATTAACGAAAACATGCTCTAAAAAAATTTCAAAGCATTCGGTCGAGACCTTTTTTTGTTTAAATGAATAGACTTTGGCTAAGGGACACAAGCACCATAAGTTTTCTAATTTCTAATAAACTCGTTGGAATGAAACCGGTTTTGCATGAAGTTATCTTTTCTGGATTCCGCAAAGTGATAGCTTCTTAACAAGTCATCACTTGTCTCTTCTCAACAAGTCATCACTCACTCTTTAAAAACCGTGTAGAAATTACGTTACCTTTTAGAAACATGACGAATTTTTCCAAACCGAATTGGGGAATTGTCTTCCACGTCCAACAGTTTCTGCAAATTTAAGTTCATCCCGGAATTTCCAGTAGCTATAAAATATTTGGCCTTTTCGGTCAAGTCTAAAGAGTCCTTACATTGATTAGTTTTGCTAATATCTCCTGATACCGTTCTAATTTCCAAATGAAGTCATTTGCTTCCAGTTTATTAGCGGCACTTCAATACCCTCGATACGAAAAAAATTTTCTGCCTTTTCGCCCATGAGGCGATTTCTAAAGACCCATGGCCTGAAGCTTTCTCACCTTGAGGCCAAGTATAACCACACACTCACCAGCCGTCAACTGGATGGGCGCTGCAGTCCAAGAAAACTGACAAAAATCTCTATGTGTGTGGGTATTTAACGTCAGTCCGTGCTTGAAGATATATGAACTAATATATTCAGTCTAAAAAATTTCGTTGAGGCCACGAACATTTTTGGACTTGAATTAACAACTTGTTACGCTAAACTGTCGTCTTCACCTGTGTGTAAGATTCCATACTTGATACCATGAGGTAATCTGCAGTCCACGGCCCGTCAGGCGAATGCCTCAAGTCCGCATCCCTCAGACAGACTGAGTAATGGTATGGCCTTACTGCTTACTCGAGCTGTATCTGTCAACCTGGCCAGCCAGTGACCTGTATGTCGATTGGGGACCTTAAGAGGCCCATATATAAGGCCGGCTGCACTGAACAATTGCTATTCGGAACGCTAGCCGGTGAGAAGCGCTCAGATATTTGCAAGCCAGATATGTCAATTTGTCGCATTTTAATTTTGTTTTCCACGAGACACGACATGACGTACAGACATTCGCTTATCTTGATCCGAAAGCGAATGTTGAAAATGGAATGAACTTCCCCTTGTACTACGCGTGCTCGGATTACGTGTTAGCAAATTTTACAGCTCTGAAGAATTTAGGTCTATAAGAAATCAAAACTTCGTCCTTATTTTTGAAAATTAATTTTCACATTCCTCCAACCAAATATCACTATTCACGAAACAGCCCCTGAACATTTTGCAAAGTTCCTTACATGGTTAGGTAGAAGCCTTTACTTACTATTGGAGGGACATACTTTAGTATGTTTTAAATGGCTGTCATCTTCTTAATAGCTTCACAGGTAAACGCGGTATTTCGGTCTCTCGAGGGAATTGTTGGGACACTACAAAGTTGGACTATTCACTTGATAGCTGTAACCGCCTTTTGCATAAATGTTCGTACCACATATGAATGCCTTAGGGGTCTAAATTCAATGGACGAATGTAAAAGGATCTTCGTTATGATCATATTTAGTATTAGAAATTATTTAAAAACCAAACTAAAAATTAAGTATGAATTACTAAAGTCCCCTAGTAAAACAATCGTCATAAAAAAACACTTTAATTACCCAAAACAAAGTCCACTTTCCTTTTACGTCTGTTTTTTCCAATATTTTTATAAATTAATAAAAATATTTTTTATGGAATTTCAACTAAAAAAAAATGAATGGAAAAAAACTCAAATTCTACTTCTTGATCTTGAACTTCCCGTCTGTAGTATTAAACTGCAAGACAACTGGAAGTCGAAAAACGACAAAACCAAAATGGAGATTTCGCGTGGTGGGATGCTGAGCAAAATGGTGTGTTACTTCACGACTAAAGTGCCGGCCGCCCCCACATGGAAAAATCCATCACAATTTAATGAATTTTCATCACCACACTATTTTTTACTAAATGATTTAGTCCGGGCCATGCAATTCTGTTCTCAGGTGGGCATCTTTAGATGCGTAGAAAAGATGTAGAAATTATGGAGAAATTCTTTGTTGTTGTTTTTTTGAGTAAAGAATGTGGGTTGATATAGCACAAAATTTTGTATAGAAACATATGTTTTTATTGAATTGTGTAAAAGGGCTTCGTGGGATTAGAAGATAACCTTGAGAATTTTTTTTTGGTTGGAAAGACAAATAACTAAAGGCCCCCATACACGGTCATATCGGATGTACAGCGAAGTGCGGATATATAACCAAAACGATCGATTGGCCGATCAGCCGATCAAAACTCGGTGCGCGCATGGGTTTGATGAAAATCTGGATGTACATCCAATCTAACCGAAGGTGTAAGAAGAATCCTAAAAATCATTTGTAAATAAATTTAATGGTTGCATTGTTGATTTTATTAAAAATTATTCCATTATTGTATTGGCTTATTAAGGCGATCGTAGAACATCGTAGAGAACATTACTTTTTTATTTTTTAGAGAAGTGTTTGAAGATCTTCTATATTTTTGCAGGAACTTGAGAATTCTACACGTCTCTGTCATACTGAATGATAAAAGGGTCACCTGTCTACACGATATCAAATCTGTCAACTTCAATGCGAAGATTACCACCAGAATGGAAAGACTTCGAACCTAATAAAAGCTCCCATATAATTTTATATACTTTATATGATTCTAATTTAGAGGTATTCGAATAAGTAGGTTCTCTTACTCGCGAAACCTCCGAAAATTCTTCCAGGCCAAAGTCTGAAAGCTAAAAATCATAAAAGCCTGCCTAGCAATAGAGATGAAACGAATACCAAAAGCCAGAGCAATCTTTTATGGCACTGCCATTGGAACAGATCATTCAGTCGCTGCTCGTCGCATTGTACCTTGGAGTGATGATCGACCGCAAGCTTATTTTTGAAGCACAGTTGCCGAGTTAGCTCAGTCCTGCTGTAGGCGCGCCAATGCTAGCAGCAGCGTTGTACAGCACGGCTAATAGCAGAAAAAGGAGGACCACATACAATCTAAGCGTCCTTCATGCGTTTTGGGCATACAGAACGACGTGCAACGATGTAGCGTCCGGGATAGCTGGGATGATCCCAATAGGCATACTGGCGATAGAAGGCATGGGTATCTATATCCAAATTATGCTGCAACGGAGCCAAATACGGTGCAGCGGCAGATGACACACGGCGAGTCTGTAACAGAATGACAAGGGCAGTGGGACGAGTCTGTTAAGAGTCGATGGACCCACAGATTTATCCCAAAGGTGGAGAGGTTGGTTACAAGGGAGCCTGCAAAAGAAAAGTATGACCACACGCGCTCTTGAGTGAACACGAGAGACTATAGCAAATACCTCCATGGTTTCGAGCACGATCACTCACCGCTTTGGCCGGGATGCTCATGTATCCGGGATAACGTGAGGTTCGATGTGTGTGGTTTGTCGAACTTAGGCTGGAACTAGAGGCAATGTGCGAAGTTAACTCGGCGGGGTTATTGCCGATTTCTAAAAGCAGTCACAAGTCACAATGAAATCACAATTATGTGGTGAGTCTCAACAAACTTGTGACTTATGACTGGTCACAATATAAAAAAGGGGGTAAGGATCGTGGCATAGTTTGTAGGAATACTGGAAGGGAACTATTCAATAACTGTACAATTTGAAAAATAGAATGATCATGTCACTCGCTTGGTTAATCTCGAATTCGTTACTCTTTACTTTAAAGGTGAAATACCCACCAGGCGGTTTCCACATGTATACTGCTACCCACCATTCCCACCGGCTATGATCACGCGTGTTCTTGAGCGCAAGAACATCACTAGTATCCTGTTTTCAGGTTAAAGTCTGAGTTGACTCTTTGTTATACTGGTCTGTCGCGTCCTGCAGAGGTCATGGCGTAGGAAGCTTAACTTGAAGGTAAAGTTAGGTTAAGGGGAATCTTGTGGGTTCAGGAGGAGGAGGCGATCAATCGGACTTTGGAACTCTTGGACTTTGAGTTTGGGAATAATGACTGTAGACGGTTATTCCATAGTGGAGTTTTTCTGCTTATAATGACTTCCTAGACAGTAGTGGGGCAAAAAATAGGACTGCAGTCTGCGCGAGTGAGTCGAGCTGGCTAGTTTTGTTTTACAGAAATCAATGTCGTGGAGGTAGAAGGTTATGTATTTCCATGCAAAATGACTGTAATAATAGAGATAAAATTCTTTGAGGCTAATTACATTCCTGTGGTGGCTTAAAAAGGCAATTGGGAAGCAAATAGCTTTATTAACAAAAAGGTTTACAGCGTGATTTAGCATTTTGTCGAACCACTCTAAACCGCCGAATTTGCGTCACCTAAGAAATATCAGGGACTAGGACTCTCGTTTGCATACTGCATTCGCAAGGTAGCAGCAAATAATGTAGACCTAATGGAACAGGGTGGTGCCGAAGCACTTTTAAAAAAGTATTGGAAGAGGATCGTAGACTGAGACACAAATGGAATTTAAATTTGGAATCGTCGTCCAATCCAGGTGCAACCCAGGTTGAGCCCAGTTATAACCCGGGGTGGAGCTGAAACTGGGTCCACTCAACTCAACTTAGCTCTTCTACCTGGGTCGGCTTGATATTTCACCTCATATACGCGGGTTGAGTTGTAATTGAGCTGAAATGACATTTGTTTTGCTTGTTTACCATCCCTGAAGTCTGCTTTCGGCGTAGCTTGCTTAGGAATATTAAATTATTTCGTTGTGATTACCTTTTAAAAAAATTTTACATTTCCATAAATGAGAGTTTTACACAAAAAATTGGGGTCATGTTCTAATGTCAGTTCAACTATACTTCAACCCAAATTGAACTCAATTCGACATTATATACGGTGGTCGAAATTTCAACTTAAAGTCGAATCTACTTTTCAACCTAGTAGTCATAAACGAGTATGTAAGTGGCTTTAACTGGCAGAATTAGATAGTGCCTATAGTGTTATATTTTGAATGTGTAAGCGAGAAGATAAAACTCAAGCATCTACACTTCACTCTAAATTTGAGTCATTTGTGTATAAGATTATGATGATATAGTTCTTGTCAAGCTGGAAGTTTGTATATTGGTTATTGAAATCCCTTTAGTCATATTCTGTGATAGAGAGAGCAGCATACAGCTCCCCTACCCAACAACACGCTTCGAGTAGCCTTAACTACTGAGTTTCCATGAAGAGTTTATACTGGGTTAACTCAGAGTAAGCGCCCATGGAAACGCAGGTTTAGTAAAGTTTCAAATCCGTTAAATCCACGAAACACGTCGGATTTAGCCGGGTTTTGCATATGTGGTTGTTTAAAGTGCATTTACTGCACATATATCAACGAAGATATGACGTAAAATTATTGATCTGTCATCAGAACCGTCATGGAAACAGCATGAAATTAACTTGGGGAGAAAAGTTTTCTGTAAACTCAACGAATACTATACCACGATTCATGGAAACACAGTAAAGGCCGTGCAGGCTATCTAATGCAGCAGATGGTGGCAGCAGTCCGAGACTTATACAGTGATTCAAGGGTTTGTTACTCTGAGACATGCTATTTTTTCTTGAAAGTTCTGTTGTAGATCTTTCTACTTTTTTAGACTGTAAATTATATTGCAAATATTAAAGTTACAATTAAATTGAGTTTCAATCATCGCCTATGGGAACTAAAAAGAGGAAGTCATACAAAGCTTCTAAATTATATAAATCTTTCCATGGTGATTCACAAAGATCATGTAAAAACACAAATTAAACAAAACCACCCTAGTTTACGTAAGATTTATGATTTTCTCACGGCAACCACGGCTTCCTTTTCTAACTTTACATCATTAACCAATTATTCTCTAGAATAATTTAATGCATTTCATGATGGTACAATAATACCACATTTAATGCTACAGAAACTTAAATTAACAAACGATCGACTAGTCATCATAACTTAAGTATGTACTTTCATATCATACACCAATAACCAATTGTGACTTGTGAGATCATTGCAGCTTGGATATACATTACGGAATGAAGGTGTTTTTTTTTGCACGGGAAACATACCGGAATGAAGGCAATTAGGGTCTCATTTAATTCAGGTTTTATTTTAAAGCTGAGTCGAAGGGGTTTTTTTTATGTAATTTCAGATGAAGTGATGAATGTGTAGGGTTTTCACAAAAGTTTGTTGTAACTTTATTGAAAAAGTGGAAATTTTATATTTTGTTTTCTTTTGTGAAGAGTAAAAACGTGTTAAATTTATAAAATATCATCACATGAAAATGATCATAGGAAAAATTTCGCTTAGGAGGGTATTATTTTGTCGTGTTAATTTTGATATTTTGAAAAAAATTGTCAGTTGATGTAAAAGCAAATTAGTCATGACTGTCTACTGCTAAATATTTATACTTAAAAATTTATTACACAATGACAATGGTAGTTTATTCACATTGAACCCGTAAAGTATTACCGAATTTTTAATTATTTTAGTGCTATTATTGCACTGGAGACCTGCACTATATCTAGAACGACTTGGCCCACTTAAAACGAAGAAACAACAATAGGCCCCCTAAACAGAATCCGACGAGCAGTGCCGGCGGATTGTGTTGGGCTCGGGTGGGTAGTCAGACAAACATACCCCCTCCTTAGAAATTGGCATTTGGTTACAACCTTTCCTAAAAAGGAAAGAAGACTGGTCACTTCGTTGTGAATGACGGTGTGGGAACAGACGGTGGAGACAGATCATTTACTCACAGATCCTCTTAAGGTACCTGGAAGTGATGATCGACCCGAGGCCTAATTTTTAAACACACTTGGGAAGCATGACGGATAAAGCTTCCGCTATTCTTGCAGCATTTGCAAGAATACTGCCCAACGTGGCGGCCCAAACCAAACGTCGCTTACTATTTGCGAGGATGGTTAGCTAAGTCTAGCTGTAAGAAGTTCCAGTATTCAAGGGCAGAAGCCAGAAAAAGAGCTAACAGCAGAAAATGGAGGGCCGCATGCAGACTAACGTGAAAACCTATACGTGCGTGCGTGCAGTGCCTGAGGTACATGCGACGAATTTCGTTTACAAATGACCAACAAAATATAAATATAAGCGTCTGTTGTGTGCTTGTGTTTGGATATTTAAGACTATGGCGAATCCGGCTATGAGGGAATGTTAGAAATTGACCAACTTTTGCTTTGCGGGCGTTAGGTAACCATACATATATCAATTTTCATGAATGTACGCGCTTCTATTATATCAATCACCGCACGCACCAAAGTACGCACGCATGCAAGTAAATGGGAAAGCGAGCGTTATGAACTTCCCAAAGACTGCTCAAATATGGCTATTGGAGTATTTGGAATTTCTCGCTGGGTCTTTAACCGACTTTCCGAAAATATTTATTTATATATTTAGAAAACCCACTGTAACAGTCTCTCGTAGCATAGCGGGCTAAAGGCTTGCCTCTCTTCCGTCGGGTTGCGACTTCGATTCTGCAGCCTGTTACATTTTTTCAATCGACTTTATATTCTCACAACAAAACATTTTTTTTTTAATTTCCATCGGGGAATTGGGTTCATATTAAAAGCAGAAACAGGAATTGGGTTCATATTAAAAGCGGGAATTGGGTTTTGCAGAAGGCTTGCTTCAAGCCTTTTCCATTTCTGTAAGTTGGAAATATGAATATCGGAGTTTTCGTGAACAGACACTTTAGGATTCAATTTCCACCAACTGTTGAATCCTGTAATAAAACTGGACGTCGTTGTGTTTTTAACTTCCCAGTATAGGAAGTTATTGTAATCGGTCCGAAAATCGAAATCGAAAATTTCAACGTATTTTCATCTTTCAAGGTCCCAGGAGCATTTTAAGCAAAAAAAAGGGAGGAAGTATGTGTGTGTGTGTGTGTGTGTATGTGCGTACGGATGTGGTCATTTTTTCCTGCACGATATCGCGCGAACCAAAACTGATATCGACTTCGTTGAGGTGTCGTTCGAAGCGTATTAACCGAAATATGATCTGAAAAGATTTTCATGAAATTCGGTCCAGCCGTTTTTTTCTTTAAGCGACGTAAGTGATTTTTGTACCTGCACGATATCGCCCGAACCACGAAAGATATTGACTTACTTGAGGTGCCGTTCGAAGCGTATTAACGACAATATAATCTGAAAAGATTTTTATAATATTCGGTCCAGCGGTTTTTTGGTTTAAATGACTTAAGTGATTTTTGTACCTACACGATATCGCGAGAACTATAAAAGATATCGACTTAGTTGACGTGCCGTTCGAAGAGTATTAACCAAAATATGATCTGAAAAGATTTTCATAAAATTCGGTCGGGCCGTTTTTTTGTTTAAGCGACATAAGTGATTTTTGTACCTGCACGATATCGCCCGAACCACGAAAGATATTGACTTACTTGAGGTGCCGTTCGAAGCGTATTAGTGACAATATAATCTGAAAAGGCTTTTATAATATTCGGTCCAGCGGTTTTTTGGTTTAAATGACTTAAGTGATTTTTGTACCTGCACGATACCGCGCGAACTAAAAACTATATCGACTTCATTGAGGTGCCGAAAAACATTAATACATCAATTTTATATACATTTTCGTCATCCTAATCTTGTAAGTGCGCACATTTAGTTTGACATTTTAGCGAAAATATTGATAAACAATTGTGACAAATTCTAGGTATTATACATATATTCTATATAGCCTATTGTTCATTTATTATTAAAATATCCAATCATAATATTACACATTCATCATACTGGGAAGTTGATCGTGTGGACCGAAAGGGTCGAACCCACATCCCAACTAGTTATCGTTTATATCGAAGAGCTTGCAACAAAAGCAAAACAGCGATTTCTTTTCATGAGAATAAACCATCCATTTCCTCAAAATCTTTTCTCCGCTAGGAAGTTGCTTATAAAACCAATTTTTGGTCAACTTCCGGGTTTGGCCTTTTGGATTTTCTCCAGGCTTCTGAACTGACTCAAATGGTCCGTCCAAGTTTTGGTAATTTGCACTGCCTCGTCTAATAATATCGCTCCTAAAACTATCTGGAACTGGAGTGGGCCAATTTCCAACATCAAAATTTAATGATAAATCCTCCGATTCTTCTGATGGATCCGAGTCTGCTTCTGAACGTGTCAAAGGAGTTTTGCCTTCTTCTCTTACTTCTCCTTCTCTTTTTTCTTCTCCCTGTTCTTCGTCCCTTTCTTTTTCTATTTCTATATCCCTTTCTTCTACTCCGTTTTCTTGATTGCTAATATCTTTTACTCGTTGATAATAGCTTGTACTTGGACTTTCTATAGATTTTGGACCCTCTGGTGGCTCTGCTTCATTAACTGCTGGGGATGAAGCCCTTTCAGTAAATTTCAGCAGTGAACCCGACAAACGCTGTACTTCTTGTTCCTTAGCTTTTTGTCTTTTCTTCTTTTCCCATCCACTGCGATAATTACGCTTCATGTTATCACCAGACTACTTAACTGAAAAAATATTAATAATATTATGAAACCCTAACACAAAACTTCGCCACATACTACTCGTTAAATACACTTTTAAATTACTTGAAATCAGACACAAACAACTAACAATGAAAAACACAAATCGAATCTGCACATAACAGTCATCTCAATATTTCACTTTTAATTCTGTGCTTCCCCGTTTTCCATAAAAACAGAATACTTCACGAGAATCACGAAAATGTAGATATGTACATATTCTCCTTTTCTTTTTATCCTATCATACCAACAACACAGTGGCGGGTTGTAAGTTTCAGAGTAAAAAAATAATAGTGTTTCCAGAGGAGGAAATATGTAAATTAAAATTTTTCTTCTGATTAATCTTGATGTATTTAAATTAATTTTTATGAAGTTGCCTATTTGATATATGTAGTATGTACTACTTTTTTTTTCAAGATGGAAAAACCCTGCTAAAAGTTACTGAGATATGCTTTCGTTGTACAATTATAATATAGATATACGTACATAGTTGTCTAACATTCGGGGGCCTATGCTGAAGTGGGACCTGGGTGCTGGGCCGATTTTTTATTATTTAGAAAATAAAATAAAGCATTTTCATATTTGGGGGCCTATGCCGACGCGGGGCCTGGGGCGGACCGCCCCCACCGCCCCACCCTCGGTACGCCTCTGACTAGCAGTCCATAAATTCACGGGTCACCGCAAGGTGATATCGTTGGTTTACAAGCAGAATTCACTAAGTACAATTTTTCAAGTTTTCAGTTTTTTATACTAAAGTAAGTCTTATAATGCCAACTTTATACTGGCAATACCTTATAGCCCGCACCCTAATATTGTTAAGGTTTTTAGGGGGTTAGTTTCGGATTTACCTTGTCCATAATGACACAAAACTACCAAATCATTTCTGCCAAAACCCACTAATTCGTTGCGTTTTTTTTATTTTAATCTAAAAATCCAGTATTAGAATTAAATAATTATTTCAATTCTTTTGTAAACTAAACTAAGAAATCTAAAAAACAATGTATACTGAGCCGATTACTATTAAGTATATGCCATTACAAAATTTTCAGAGACACAAACATCTTAAATATCGATTTACTAAAAACTATGGTTTTTTACTTAGTGAGTTCTGCTTTTAAACCCACGATATATGTATCTAGTAGTAAGCTTAGTACGGGAATAAAATATGGTTGGGATTATGAGATGCAGGGAGGATGCTGAAGGAGATAGAAAGGGTGCCCTTTTTTGACATTTTCCTCTATTTTTCATCCTGAATATAATTTATTTCTGAATATTATTAACAATATCTTATCAGTTGATGTTGATCGATCTTAAATGTGATCTTAAAATGATGTGATCTTAAAATCAATTAGGGTCTGCTAGTACTTCCATAATTCTATGTCTATAAATTCTGTCGAAAGTCATATCTGTTTTGTAGATATTATATTCTCTGTATTTTTCTATGATTTCAATCTTTTTCAACTTAGTCTATACACGTGTACGTTAAAGTAATAATTTCTTCGCTGCAGTTCCAGCTTGGCCAAACAGCATGACCTTGCATAAGTCTTATACAATACTTAAGAGTTAAAGCAGAGAACGCATCACATAACTTTTCAGTACTGTTTATTTTAATTCTGTAAATTCCTGTATCCGATATTTTTATCCGAAATTATATATGACGCTGCCGATCCTGCCATAGATCTTTTGACGTGACAACGTCTATTAAAACGATGAACGCCGGCTGCATGCACGAAAAATGATGACTCATTGTCCCGTTATGTCCCGTTATGTCCCGTTATCTCCCGAAGTAATTTTAAAAATTTGATCGTAGTAATCTTAAAAATTTGATTAAAATTGTCAATATTTAATTAGATTAAATTTGTCAAATTGTCAACAATAAGCAAAGCAAGCCAAACACTCTGTCTCCTAACTGGGTGCCGGTGTATAAGAAAATAGTGAACATTACACTGACGAAAACTGTGAAATGCAAACGAAAACAGTTTCCTTGCGTTCCTGCTTGTGCTTTTACCATTCACAAGTGGCAAGGTGGGACGTTTACTGTTATTGTTTATAAATACTCCTCGGAGCAACCACAACAGTTGGTGTACGTGGGGCTGAGTCGGGTAACGAATATAGACGGCTTGCACATCATCACGGAAAAAGATGCGCCTTTTATCTTCAAACACGGACGGGATGGGAACGACTCACAGACTACGCGAGATGTCCGTAACAAATACATTCGACTCCGTGGACACGCCCTTCAAACAATCACTTCGAAAGCAGTGAAATTTTGTGATGACGGTAACAACGCTGGGCAAACTGTAGTGACAAACCTTAATGTTCAGAGTTTGTCTGCGCACTTCGCCGATATTGAAACGGATCCCGTGATACCAAGATCGGATTATTTGGTATTGACTGAAACGTGGATGCGTGACAATTTTGATCCAGTTCCAATCAATAATTATGAATGTATAACCAGGCAGAATAATCGATCGGATTCTGATACCAACGCAGCTGGTGGAGTGGCAATCTATCGAAAATTAACATCAACATCCACGGCCAAAGTTCTCCACGTTGAATTGTCGGACACAACTCGTCTCATCAGAAACACAGGCGAGGTCTGCTTGGCTGAAATTACATGCTTCACTGCTGATACAACTTTTAAAATTGTACTTGGCGCAGTGTATATTCATCCTGGAGCAAGTGTCTCAAACATTAGTGTATTGCTGCACCAAGCACTCTTTCCGTACGTGCATAACAGGCAGTATGTGCATCCGATCATGCAAGTTGATAGCAATGTACCAATTCTTCTTTGTGGCGACTTCAACACAAACGTGAAAAATGATGATACATTCCTCAAATTCATGAAGGATATGTACAATCTCGAATGCACATTATATGTTACTAAGTCAACAACGCTGAGAGGAACAACCCTCGATTTGACTTTTTCAAGGCCCATTACACTTGAAACACTCCCATTGATTTCATACTTTTCCTATCATCGACTTATCCTTAGCAGAATAACACAGATTGCAAGTTAAATATCAGACATGTATAAAAGCTGTAAACGAATTTGTTACTACACATTGCTCCTTGTAAATAATCTGTTCATTAAAGTAATAAACATATTTGAATTCATTAGTGCAAATAAAAGCTAATTTATCAATCATAATGAATATTTCATTTCACTCCTTTTTGTATCCATACAAAATAATGATAATTTAATATAAATGATTCAATTTTATTCATAAAAGTATGCAATCATTTCATCAATGTTTTCTCATGACGTTGTCACGTTAAACTATCGTCCGTAAACCCTCTTTACAGACAACAATTTTTTTTTGGTTTAACAATTTTCCATATCTATCCATAACTTATATAAGAAGTTTCGATTATTCTAGTTAAATTGACATAATGCATTGAGGACGAATGCTTCAATATATTATATAATGGATTTAAAGGACTTCTACAAACATCAGTTTTTGTAGGGGTTCATTAAATTGATTTTCAAATTCGCTCAATAATAATACAACATACTGCAACGATCATAATTTATTTTCATTGTATCATCCAAAATAAGTAAGTAAAATATACAAACGCCACCCTACAGCTTCCAGCTATTAAGTGTCATCAACATCTATTTTCACTATAATCTTAAATTGGAACAAAACCAGATCGCATTCGGTATGATCACTTTCGAATGAGAAGACTCTAATCCAGAAAAACTAGTTGCTCGTTAATTTTCGCATAAACGAATGGGAAATTAAATGAAAAGTAAACGTTCAGTAACTTACGCACATTTTTTTTATTTTATATTGTAGAAAGTTTTAACCGCGATCAGTTAAGACAATTTTGGAGGAATTATGTATAAAGTGGCATTTGAAAAAAAAAAAAACATTCTTTGTTATAATTCAAAACTTTCTGAATAACAAACCAAAAACCAGTATGTTTGTAAGCTCTTCAGGTTACCAGGTTAGTATGACTATCCAAATATGGTTATGCTTATACAAGGAGAACTACACATCCTATAACGGCAGTAATGTCGACCATGTTCAATATTCACTAGAAATTTCCATTGAAACTAACTAATGTAAACGAGTTGCAAGAGTTATACTCGCTTCAATCTTAGTAATTGGAATGTGGTATTATATGAATGATCATGCAAGTTTTCAATTTATTGTTGGTGTTGGTAGTAAGTTATGGTAATGGATTAGTCTATGATAATTATAATGAGAATATGAATAATTGCTTTTAATTAATTTTTTTTTATTTAAATTATTTGTTTTCATTTTATTCATAAGTAAATTCTGTTTACCTAGCATAAATCAACACGAAACAATGGATCATTTCCTTGAAAATATTATCTCTTGTAATTTTTCAGATTTAAGTTCATAATTAGAAAGAATAAAAACTGACTATACTAAATACTGGCAAATTGTTTGAAGAGCCAGTGCGTAATAATATCTTATAGTAACCATCATACTAATACTATGAGAACAAACAAAACTCATTGTGTTTCTAAGAAAATTGAAACTACAGAGATCAATATGTGAAAATACGATCATAGAATCAAAGTTAAATGCTTTTATAACAAATTCTTCTTTATAGAATTAATAGTAACTACGCCATTGCAACGAATGTGATTTGAAGAAGGATGGAAAATATTCCAAAGATTGAGGCACAAGTTTGTTGATATAACTCAATTATAAAATTTATTTGGGAAACATATTGTACTAAATTCTCGGAATTGTCAATAGCGTTAGCAATTTCAAAGGTATGCCTCGCTGAGAAGACCCCTCGCCAAATCCTGTTCTTGTGACAAAATTATGAACCAGAAGAAACAAGCAAAATTTTTAAACTCCCGTATGAATCGAGAAACGACTGACTTTTAACGATCTACTATCTGTCGATCATTTTAAAAATGAGACTAATCTGAAATTTCCATAGTGAAAGCGCTGTCATGAAAGCCTGCAGAGCATCATATCTCTGTTAGAGAATAATTGAAAAAACTTACCTCTTAAAACTCAAAACTACCTATTGTTCATACACTACCATTATCAAGACCATGAGCATCTTCGCAACCTTAGCTTTTTGGTCAAAGATCCAAGGCAAAAATATTAATAGACACCATGTATCTACTTTAATAAGAGGTAAACATAGAGAGATGTTCTAAATGCAGCAGCGGTAAAAATAATCAACAATAAAAATTCAAAATCAGAAATCTATGTTTGAAAGATTTGTACAATTCTCGGTCGAGGATCGTCAAAAGTGTCACTCTGAAAGAAAAGATCACAGTAGTAGATAGAAGATAGGGCCACAATCGTAGTAGGAAAAGGTGGAGATGATGTTTACGGACTGAGATGCAGATTGGCAGTAGCTTCAGGTAAAATTTCTTCAGTACTTCAAACGAAAGGTAGACGTCAAAGATATTTGTCTTCGCGAATGTCTAGAGTGAAAAGTAACAACACAGCTATCTCAATAATATGGTTTGGTTGAGGGAAAGAAAGTGGCATCGGCGGCCGACGTTCACAGCCGCATCGCTGTAGTCGTCAAGCAGTCCTTAAAGCTCTGAGTTCAAGTGTAATAAAATGGAAGCACTGTCGTTTAATGATCTCCTCTGGTAACGGGCGCACTCAGTTGTATAATGCCTGATTCTGATAGGGGGGACTTTTGTGGACCAATTAATCTGGGGGGGGGGGGGGGCAAGTCAAGCAGGGCCGAAGGGGTTGCGAAGAGGCAGACCTGGACAGCCGCCGCTCTGCCCAAAGCTTCTAGGCCCGCCAGAAAATCAGCAGCACCAGTTCCCATATAATCCACTGGGGGCACTCCTATCATCCAGGGGAGCAGGGACCCCAGAAGAAGTAAAAAAATTATAATAAAAGGGGGAATCGCAATTACCCTCTTACCGCCACCGTTCTGCCCTAATGTTCTGGACTGACTAAAGAGCCAAGCCAAGAGGGCCAGAGTGAAATTGGGAAGCCCACGGAACAACTCGTGCCGCTTTGGTGAACTCCTTCCGAACAAGCCGAAGGCAGGACTGCGGTCCAGAACAAGGGAACCTTGAATAGTCAAGTGTAAGCGATAAGCCACAAGCCACTAGGCAGGCTGCTGAACTTGTTCTAGCGGTCTGGCCCACAAATATGAGGTATAGGGGTGTAGTCTGCAGTACAGAAGGCCAGGTGAATTACCGCGGTACTTTTGGACCCTATATCTAAGAAAAAAAGCCTCGTCCTACCATAACCCAGATTTGAGTCTAGCCAAGAAATTTGGTACTTCAGTAAAGTCATATCCTATCAGGAACCTGAATAAAAGAAGATCCCACATATTGGCTCTGCTTCTCCTCTCCGCGATATCTGGTTATTTAACCCGTCTTTCTGAAATAGACAACACTTTGCAGGTTTGCAGGTTTTCTTTCTGTCCCTTCGACCAAGCAGCTATTTTTCTATCTTCTTCGTCTCACTAGCTCTCTTTATTTCTCTTTCCTCATCAACCTACTTCATTCTTTCTACTTAATTCTTAATGTTCTTCTTTCCTACTTTAATTTTATTTTAATTTTTATTTTAATTTAATTTAATTGTAATTTTTAAATCTAATTTTAAGTTTTCATAAATCCTTTCCATTGTTTTAATTTTGTATGTACTCGAAAAGATGTGAATCTTGTCCCAAATAAATTATTATTATTATTATTAATGCAATGTCCATAATTTAATGTCCGTAAGTCCCACATTCGTTCCCATCTTGAATTCAACTCTGTGTTTTTCGGAGCCGAAAACCTCGAAATCAGCCTGTCAATAGGGCCGGTTTGGCCTATGCCCCCTTCGTGTAAAAGCTCGAAGGGCTAGGCCGCCCTGGCGGCACGGTGGTTGAGTGTTCAGGATTTTTTTTGTGAAGAAACTTAGAGTTTCGTAATAAATTCACGAACCTCGGCTCGAATTTGGCCTTTTGTCTTCCTCGCCTCCTCCCCACCTTGAGCTCGCTTTCGGACGACCCCTCGCGCCCTGAGAGAAGTATTTCTCTAAATCGAGCTCTAAGTCGTAATGCTTACTCAAGGTTAGTGACATGTAGCATTTTAGAAATTGTACTACCTTCTATTAAAACAAAATGTCAATTTGGAAAGACGTCACGTACAAACGTTAGGCAATTTGGCTATCTAGGCGTTACATTTTGATGACCCTTTATTAGTGATGGCGCCACATGGGAAAAAATTATTACATTCACCTCCTTATTCTAAAATTGTGAGTCACAAGCTTTGTCGGCTTGCGCTTATTTCTCAAAATTTTCTTATTTTGGTTTCTATGCCGATGCTGACAGAAGTTACGTCTACTTCACTTCTACTTCGCTTCTACGTTATTTTTCATTTAGAATATGCCTTCAAGTTGAGACTAACCACACACATTGCGTTGTGACTTGTGACTGCTTTTAGAATACGGGGTAAGAATTTGGTAGAATAGGTAGGTTACATGAAGAAATTTCTTTATTTCTTTTAGTACAATATCGCGTTCAAGGAGTACTGCGCCTGCCAACATAAACATATTGTGCTCTTAGGGGCGCATGTAACTCACATTTGTAAGGCTGATCAATCTACCTAAAGATTTATCGTTTCACCTGGTTGAACCGAATGAACCAAGAGATCTTGCTGCACGCCATCGCGGTGCAGTGACAATCGTGCGATCAAGAAAAGCGTCAATTTTGTCACTGTTTAAATCGAATTAAAATGAATAATTGTTGAGATTTTGAATATATTAACTCTTAATGCATTACCAAGTCAAATTTTTTTCAACTTATTACAATAATTTCAATTTGGAATATTCGGCAACTATTTTTACGCGCTCCTCACGACTCACCATAATGACTACAGATAAAAGACAATCTTTGGACTTTCAAGTGCAAATGTTTAAGCCCATAGATGACGTGTTCTTCAAACTTTAGACCTCAAAACCGGGCGAGGGAAAACACAGCCAGCAAATGCAATGATGGCGACAAGGTAAATTTATTTTCCTCTTTAAAATGAAAGACACCAAAAAGAAATCATCATTCTCAAAAATTCACGAGCATCACCCAAAAGTTGTTATTGCATAACCTATAAAAAAAAATTAAGATAAAACCGAAGACGGTTGATCTAGCCGAGCACTACTGGAGTTTGATCCACTTCTCCAATTGTTGGTAAACATGGCGTGGATTCTCCTCCGAGCTCATCTCGCCGGATGCCGTCTTCGGTGCGAATACATATATTGGATGCTGTTGATCTTGTTGGAAGCTAAAAATAAGATAAAAATCTGGTTCGTACGAATTTGGGATTTAAGACAAGCGAATTACGGTCTTGTGGCCAGCACCGGCTGCAGACCACGTTTCCAGTTTTCACTTTCATTTCTCCAACGAATCAGACGTAAACACAGAGACACCCGGGGACAGTTTAGATCTTAGGTTTTTCACTTGGGTTATAATTTTTTTTTTGTGAAACTTCTGTTATGTCAGTATAGTGGCGGCCAGCACGGTGTACCCTATTATAAGGTGGCAGCATTATCTAAACAAGAAATATTTCACTGTCAACTTTGGCTCTATCCGGTGGTTTAACTGAAAACTTTTTAACAGGTATTCACCAGCCGCTATTTGTCATACTCGTGCCCACTTAGGACGGCATTGTCCACTAATTAGCAAAGTATGAGGGCCTGAGCCTACCGCGCAGGTAATTTACCTTAACTTATCCTATTGGATATGAAAAATTTCTCTATTAGTAGCATTTAAACGGCAAGAAGAAAAAGAAGCGAGCCGCGCACAATCGCTGAGTGTCAAGTGCTTGAAATTATTTCTACACTTAAAAACTATTTAAAATTCCTCAAAATAAATTGTATGAAAATTATTCATGGCAAAAGAGACAGAAAAAATGCCTTTTTTTGGGTGTGTGTGAGTTCGGGCGTCATTTTGAAGACTTTCAGAGCCGGTTGCAATAATGTACGAAAAAATATATGAATTAAACATTTTTCTTGTATATTTGACAAAATTTATGAATATCACGTAAATCTACATTAACTCAGAGATCAGTTTCCGGTTGAAAAATTAATAAACACATTTATTTTATTATATCACACGGACACGATGCTCACGTAAAGGATTAATGAAAAAATTTGCAAAGTTTTTTTGAGGTTCAACCAGGTGCAAGAGATAACTCTGCCTTGGGTCGTCGATTCGTTAAGTAACTAATGTCGATAGTAATAAATATTTTTTTTTTTTTTCATTTCACTAAAGGCTTGTAAATAATGCATTGTAAACAGAAATGTCGAATCTAATTTTAAAATGGTATCGTGCTTGACCTTAATGAGCTTGCTCGCACGTGAGCACGTTAACACCTAACGAAAATGCTCACGTTTTAATTTTTATTTCAGTTTTGAACCAATTAATTTTATGCTGTGGTTTATTAATAATTCATTATTTTGGAGTGACACTGCGACGTATAATTGCTAGTACAATTATTATATTTTTGTAGTGGATTTGATTTTTGGGAATAGTCTTCAACTGAGATTGTTTAGAAAATTTAAAATTTTCTGAACGAAATAAAATTTCGAACATGTTTAACAAATATCATAAGATATCTTCACCATTTCTAGTAGCTAGTCTTACTGCAATATAACTAGAATCCTTTGCCTTATATTTTACTACACCCACAACCCCTTCCCCATCCTGATAACAGAGAACAAATCCAATTCATTCGAATTCTTCTTAACCTGAAACTAATCTCCTACCCCCGGTTCTTGAGCAAAACGCTCATTTAATGGACAGAGTATTCTTCAAGACTCGCGAGGTGTACAGATGCCTCAAGGTGCTCGATGCCAACAAATCCACTGGACCTGATAATAAATCCTCTATGCTCTTAAAAAATGCGCCTCATCTGTCGGTCTGGTTGCACTGGATGTCTCCAAGGCTTTCGATAGAGTTTGGTACTCAGCCTTCTTAGCTAAACTAAAAGCTATTCGTGCTGACTCATTTCCGACACGCACCCTGCAAACTAGTAATTCCTTTCTAAATAGAGCAGCTCGACTGTGGAACAAATTCTCGCAGTACCATCTCCAAGAGTTCAAAGGCAGGATTCTTCGCCACCTTCTTTAGCACCCTCCCGAAACCTTTACATAGTACTAGTACTAAGCAGGAGCAGTACCCACGCAATCGAGTTTTTCGTCGGTGTTTTGGGCTGAAGCTTCGGTTTGCGTCTTGGGAAGCGTTTGCGGCAAGTAATTTCTTATAATAGTTTTACACACAAATCAAACTTTAAGCCCACCACCAAAGCCCACCCAATACACACTACAGCGAAGTTCAACTAGTTTCACACATGTCGCGTAAAGGTACACCAAAAAACTTACGAAACTGCAAAGAGTTCCTAAGACACAAAACGCAAAGGCTTCAGCCCAAGACACAAATGAAAACTTTATTGCATCCAGGTGGACTGGATCAATATAGCTATACTACTGTGTTTTTTCCTATAAGTGCGCCATTGAAAAGAAAACTCGGTATTTGTATGCAAAATGAACGTGTCGCGCGAATTAGTGTTCTAACTAACCTTCATTAGATAGCTTCTACAGTGCAGCGATGATGCGAGGGGGCCCGTACCATTGGTTCTACCTAGGGGCCCCCAAATTACTAATCCGGCTCTGCCTATAAGTGTACTAATGAGTAGAATCGAGAGTCAAATACTCATTTGACTAAAAAATCGACTACCGATTCCATATCCCTGATGAGCACTTTTCTGTATTCAAAAAAGACCTCTTTAGTCTGTATGCCCACAAATGCAAAATATTTCTTCAATTATCAAATCATAAATAACGATACAGGTCGTAAATGCTTAGAACGGTGTCGAAATGATGTTCATGGTTCATCATTCATTCTTTCGCGAACAGAAGTAATAAACTAACCTTGGCAAATTATGAATAGAACCAGTTTCTTAAAATATTTTCGCTAATTTTTAAATTGACACACTTGATTGACCGAGACACAGTCACGATTATATGATGGGTATTTTTAAACTTGTTTTTGGCTCGCTTTTGTAATAATTCAATGATGATTATTCCTTTTGTTTGGTTTTATATTCATCTATTATAAATTCATCAATAGTACAACTCAACTGTGAAATATGTCGTTCCGAAATATTGGAACAACTGAGCGTTTAAAGGCAGTTTTCAACGCAATCTCATTCCGCACCCTCTTAACTTTTCATAACCTCAAATTTATTCTCTTTTTAAGCTTGCCACTCATCATGGCCATCAACTTGGCGAACTGATAACACCAAGGGTGAATAATGAGGTCAGTTCTGGCATCTATTGTGATATTGGCCAAGGTGTAATGTGTAATAGTAGGCTTTGTTTGAGAAATAGATACAAGGACCTTGTCTTTCAACTCTCGGACGTGCACCAATCATGTTGTTCTCAATAACTTCTTTGAATGTAGTACGAGTATATGCAAAAGAAATACCCGTAGGCAATACGGGAATAATATATTGCAGTCAAGAGAGCAGTTGATATGACAGAGGTATTGTTACATACCAGTTGTTATGACAGCAGAGTTTCAACAAGTTTGCAAAGATACTATGGCAGCCTAATAATTAATGAGGTTTTTAGGCTGTAGAATTGAAATGGCCCTTATAAAGGCCATTTTATTTCATTAAACGCCACTTCTCTTTGATTCTTCTTCTTCTTTAGGGGCGCTACAGCCGAGACTCGGCCCTAGCCTCTTACAAATTGTTTCTCCACAGGTCCCGTTTCTCCACAGGTCCTCCTTCCAGCGGAGGTTTGGTCCCCCTCGTTGTCTCATCCCATAGATCTACTGCTGCCGACTATCAATAATATTGAGCAATATTGACGGTTTCCTTTCTTGCGCTACAGAATCTTTCAATATCACCCACAGACCATCAATAGTATTGAGTAAAACTCAATTTTGCACAATATTATTGATAGTCTAGGGACCCCATAAGATTCACCAGACATTGAACCTTCAAACATTCATTTATTGAGGTCTTTATAAAGGGAACCGTACACCATCAATAATATTGTCAATACGTATTGACAATACTATTGAAGCTCCTGTAAATACTCCAATAATTTCGTCAATCTAGCTATCAATACGGCGAATACGCAATGATGTCGTTTCGACTCGGAATTTTCTTTCTGTGCTTCAGACATTTTGCCTGTACGACGTCCGAGTCGAGACTAACGAAATATTTACCAATAAACCAATACGCTTCAATAAATTGACAATCAAGTCAATGTGCTCTTTCAATGCGACTCGTAATAATATTGATCGCCTACAGGTCCTATAAATGTAAGTATCTGCGAAGTTCTGAAAGGATGTATTCTATCTTTCTATGAAAATAAATCATTGGATACCTGTCGAACTACAATGAACACTAACCTTGCTCTTTTTACTAAATTTTGATAATTCCTATTTATAAAATTCCAAATATTGTTTCCTCATCCACGTCGATGCACTTTGGTCACATTCTAAACAAGTTTCCTAATATTGCAATCTTTAAAAACGAACATTTCAATTTAAGAATAATAAATTACTGAAAGTATTAAAACCTTAACGAAAGTTGAAGGTAAAACCCACAAGTTCGTTTGGTTTTTCTTTGAACTCTGTTGGCCACTTCTAAGGTCACATTAAAGTCACAACATAATTTCATTTCGTGTTCTATTATTGGAATCGAAAATGTTTTTATTTAGAATCTGACCATTGTTTTATACTTTGTTATTATTTAAATGCTTAATTTATTTAAATCGTTTTTTACTTTGTTTAGAACATGATTTTATTTCTGCTGATTTATGAACACGTTTTAAATCTAAATAAATAATTTAAACAAACAAACCTTGAATTTTTCTTGCTAATTTTATCAATGATTTTCATATTTTTTATTTAATCTTTATCAAATCTAGTTTTTGTTAAAGATACACAATTAATCTCAAGCAGTATGTCGCCTTTGGGAATCCCCAATCAATTATTTGATTTGTTTCAATTTTCACAGACAAAAAAAAAATAATTCAATTATTCAAACATTTGCATGACTGACATCTACACTTCATGTTTATAACCATTTAAGAAGTAATCATTCAAATGCAATTTTTTCCGTGTGGATTTCGTCAGGAAAAGTACTCTTAAAAATTGTTGTGCGTTCTTAAAGTATTTTACAAGTTTTTGCAAGATAAATAAAAAAGTCTTTGCGCTTAAAAATTACAAAGCAGAAATATAATTGCAAATCATTGAACGAGTGCCGACATATTTGAAAGTATTTGGTTCGACATGAAAAAAGTTGGTCCAGGGGAATTGCACGTAAAGTATTTCTTCTTTTTTTGGCTTATAAAAGTTGATAGAGAAACATGCCAGAACTTTATTATTTGTTTTTTTTTATAATTAACTCCACCTTCTTGGATAAAAATATAAATACTCAACTATAATTCTATTGTAACATTTGCAATCTGAAAGCAAGTAATTAAAAATAATAAAAAAAACACACAAACGTAGTGTAATTAACATTCTAGATGGAGCTCATGTGAAATGGGATTTTCAAAATGACTGAATAATGTCACCGTGGAAATTATGGGTCGGGCTTGTGATAGGGCGATTATAAAAGAAAAGTTGTTAGGATAGGTGTTTTTCTATTAGAAATTTTGTGAATTTCTTTATTTATTTTGATTTTATAAAAAAGAAACGTAAAATAAATTAAATAAATCCTTCATTTAGATGATTTACGCACAAAAATTATTTGCAGTAAAATATTATAGAACAGCTTCAGCTAGCTTCCTCTACAGCATATTGCACCACAGGGTGACTATGAACATATTGGGCTGTTAGTATGAAGGTCTTCTGAATGTAGATTAAAATATAAAATAAAAATTTAAATATTGCAGGAAACAGAAGATTGCAACACACTTTTATATTTACTGATGTAGTCTCTGATTCATACCATGGTAGATCCACATGACAAGGATTTTTGTGAGTCCGAATTTTCGTGCGGTTTCTGTACTGACTGTGAGAACTTTTTAGACTGACTATCATTTATTTCACAGGTAAACTTCTATAGAATTCTATAGACAGAAGACTCTCTGGAAAATCGTTATGGGTTAAACCCACTATTAATAGTATCAGATTTTTAAAAAGAAATAAAAATCATATAAAATAAACCGTTAATGTCATATCAGTACACATCAATTCAGCTTCATTGAATTTCTAAGAACTTAGCCATAGCCTTGCCTTGACCACAAAGCTACATATTTCGGGATTTTATAATTTCCCAATAAAAGCATTTTACTTGAATTGAAAAAATCACGCGCATTGTATTAATATTATGGTTTGATTTATAATAAATTTATCTACTTTAAATTTCTGGTATATTGGCAAAAAGAATTTTTGGTCAAAAATATTTATAGCATTTTTATTTACAATAAACAGTGACAGCATTTCATTCGCATTCCTTCGATTATCGAGTCACGTTTTCGGTCTGATCAGATGAGAGTGAAAAAGTTAGCTAAACACTTTAGAAAAAACTGAAACATGGCGTGCAAGTCCTAAAATCGGATTAGCCGTTTTTGAGTTTGGATCATTACAATTAATAAAAAAAACAGTTGCCACTCCTTTTTCTCCCGACTATCGGATCGAGTTTTCCGTCGATAGTCGGATTCGAGTGAAAAAGGAGCCTGAAACATGCCCAAGAAAATCCTATCACAATCAGATTAGTCGTTTCTGAGATTAGCCCGGACAAACAGGCAGACAGACAAACACAGACATACCGACAAAAATTATAAAAATACCTGAATTTGTTTTAATATCAGATTTGTCATACTTTCTATGAAGTATTATGTCCCAGTTATCAGATATTTGATGTACCAATAGCATAAAGACTTCATTTGTAGCCGGTTTATTATGGCGATCTCTGTGCTCTGTGGTAGGTCGCCCGTCTGCATATTTCAATATTCATTGTTGGCTAATTAAATATGATCGGACTATAGGCAACCCTAACCCCGAAAATCGGTCCAAAAAGAAAAAGGCTTTATAGAGTACGTTCAAGATTTACTTAGGCGGACCTTAATATTAAGATAGAGCACTTTGAGATCCTTTGACTATCCTTTGACTATCGGATCAAGTTTTCGGTCTAATCACGAGTAAAAAACAGCGAGTTGGACACGAGTAAAAAACAGCCGTTTAAGAGATTAGCCCGGCAAACAGACATACATACAGACACCCAAAAATTCCCAGCCTTCTCCTCTTTTTTTATGTTCCAGGCTTAGGAGTCATCCTTTGTACTCTCATGTCGTAATGGTCATGGTGCAATGTCTAGTAGTAAGCTTGGTTTGAAGGAAGGAATCAAGGAATAGATAACTGGGAGCTTAATAAATCTGGATAATGATGAAGGAGAAGGCGATGGACCTTGCGTTTGAAATCTTGAGGCTGAAGTGTGCAGGAATTTCAAGGACGCCCACGGATTCAACAAAAATCAAACCAAAACATTTTTGTAATGCAGCTTCGATTTCGCAAAGTCGATATCCTCAATAGTAGCCGACTGAGCCAAAGACTCATCCAACCTGAAAAGCGCGAATCCCCCTAACCATTCATTCACCGAAGCTAGCATCCTGTCACGGTAGTATATCTATATAACATCATATAAAGAAAAAAAGTATTTTTAATTAGAAAATAAAATGTATGCATGGCGTTACAATGGCATGTGTATATTACAATTGGCAGTGTAAATTCAAATTGCCTTCCTTAATCCGTAGTCAATTCAAGTGGTATTTTGAATCGGAAGGCGTAGTGACAAAATGTGTTGCACTGTAAAAGTTTATGTGTCCAAAATTGGGAAACTTCCCTTTCATCTCGTAAATTGATCTACGATAGTCCGGGTTTACAAGAATCGTCAAGATGGAAGAAAAGACCTCACTATATCCATATGGATAAGATTATCGAATATATTTTTAGGAAGATCGAAAGTTTGTTTCTCGAATTGTTTAATTTTGACGACCTTTCGGTGTCCTTTGATCAAAAATATTTCGTAATAGGGCATTCCTACCGATGAACTATGGTTCTGGGTGCAATAGCTTTTTTAGACGTGCGGAAACACTATGATCCCTCGTTTAAGTGTAAATTAGTATTAAAACTGGCGGCTATATTTGACATATAATGAGGTGCGCCCTCACCTTCGGTATTTCAACATTTTCTACCATTTATTTGTAATCAGGTTTTGAATAAAATGTCGATTAATTGACCACCCCCATTCGGTACGCACAATGCAACTCTTTTTCGTGCACTCTGCATAACATTGGCCAGCATTTCGAGCGTTATAGCAGCTATTTCGGCTTGTGTATTAGCTTTGAGTTCGTCAATGGTCTTCGTCTTGGTGGTCTTGACTCTTAGCTAAAATGGTACTCAATGACGTTTCAAAATCGTGTACATTTGTCGAAACCGACTAAAAACTGTCAGAGTTATTCAATGTTGAAATACCGAAGGTCTAGATGGTGTTCCCTGTATATAATGAACGGGTACAAATTATGATTTTTTACGTCATGGGGTATGCGGTCAAGAAAGTTGGGAGATCACTGCATAAAGCCGCGAAATTCTAAAATCCATGCATATTGAAGGATTATCTCTAGAAATAGTTGTGCGTAAACCTGTTGGGAAAGTATTGATTCTCGTCTTTCTGCGGATGACTAAGCGTACTCTTTTAGTAGCTCTCTTTAGTCCTTCAGAACCTTCAGAAAGGAACGCATTGAATTGATTCATGATTCTTTGAACATATTAAAGAAAATATTTGAGTGTTGCCTGCTGCAGACTGATTTTTAAATTCTATCGAACAAGGATTGTTTTTTTGTCATCGTATCACAATATTTGTCATCACTTCTACTACTAATATATCAAACCTGATGTATAAAAAATTGCCATGGCACAAAAAAACCCATGTAGTTTTTTCTGATTATTGATCTATTTCAAATTTTTTCACTATTAGGCATCTTTATTAAGAATTGGAAGATTAATGCACTCTCATGCATGTGATATAATGCGATTTTAATTAGACAGACAGGATAGAGATATTTAGTAACTAATTAACACCCAAGGCGATGAAGAAGATGATCAATCATCAAATTAATAGCTTAAGTATAATTTTATCACCACCATTATGCTAAGAGTTATTACTATTGAAGTAACATAGGTTATTGACATATTGAATAATAAGAACGTGTTTCTGTATCAGTTTTAGGGATAAACTGGGGGGGGATTTTTTATGCATAAATAAGATAAAATAAAGTTCGTAGTCTTTTCAAAAAACATGTAAAAAAATTTGAATATCTTGTGATTTTTTATAATATATTTTTTGTTTTTCTAAAGTCTGTTCTACTAATTTTTTTAACTAAGACGTCAGATTTTTGCATATTTTATATATTATAGAAAAAACCCTTGACGTCAAAAGGTTTTTTTTGGGTGCATTTATAATAAGGTCAAGATTAATTTTGCATTCCATTTAAAAATTTTGAACTATATTAATGTTATCTTTTAAGAATTAAAAATGTAGATATATGTGAAAGTCTCATTTAAAAATACAGTAACTTTTTTTTCAAATGCATATGTCTATCCAAAAGAATTTGTGTGAAAATTTAACATAAATTTTGGCAATTATAAAAATATTTATAGGTTTTATTGAAACTCAATTCTTTTAAAAAACAAGTTCTAGAATATTGAACGGCAAAAATATACAAAATACAAATGTGTTAAATTAACTAATTTACTTCTATTTTTATGGAATAATTAATATCAATTTAGTAAAACAAAAAAAACAGGTTTAGAGATAGATATTTGGTTATATAATGGATTTTGAACTTGTTTTGCAGATGCTAAATAATTTGGATAATCTATAAAATATCAGAAATAAATTTAATTTTTAATTTGTTTAAATCGGCAAAATATGAAGTTTTTGTCAGTTGGAGTTTATACAATTTTGGACAACACGTATAATTACTAAAAAGCAAGAGATGGCTTGAACGTCTAGGATTATATAATCCCAGCCACGAATTACAAAACTCTGCTTTTATTGAATTCAGTGCATTAAATGTGTCCAAGTCGCTTAAGCATACAAAATAACTCGTCAGTAAATATGTGAATACAAAGAAATCTCTTCAACAGATCTAAACAATTATATAAGCAAAAGATCGAGAACAAGGTCGGTCTTGGTATCCTAAGCTCGATTCCTACTCAGTGACACGGCTTTTCAGATTTCCGACTTTACCGATTAGTGTTCTATTTCTTTAGGAATTACGAGATTCTTCTTTTCTCTATTCTGTCATCCATCCATGACATGCAGTATAAAAACCGGCTTAAGTTCAGCCACTTAGATCATCATAAGGAGTATTGCATAAAGATCACTTAAGTAAATCTCATTTTTCCCTTTGCTATTTTTCGACAGGATCATGCTATTCAAATTGTAAAGGGTCATCCAAATGTGACTCCTAGATGTCAGTACTATATAATTTTTACACATGACGTTATCCCAAGTGACATAAACCATTTTGTGTTCGTACAAGGAGGTACAATTTTAACCATGGACGGGTACACATTGCATGAACGAGTTTACATTAGTCAAACTTATTATGAACTTAAAACTCAGCGTCTAATTTCATACAGATTTTAATCAATTTGATCTAAAAGCATTCGATTTTTTGGTGCGTTTTTTTAAAAGTCGAATGTATGCAAACAAGCGACCAGAGCTGCACAATACTTGAAGTAAAGTACATAAATTACTATATAACTAGAAATTTACTTGAATTACTTTTTTAAACTAACGAAAGTAATAAATTGACGTTGCAAGTTCTTACTACAATACTTGTACTTGGTAATTGGCTTTGATACTTTTAATTAGTTCAAGTATTAATAAAAATTTCAAGTATTAATCCAAATTTTTAATTATTATACTAATAAGCACTTCAAGCACTAATAACCCAGCGGGAAATTAATCAAGTGCTGCCAAAAGAAGCAAGAAAGTAACGCTTCCAATTCATATGTTATAGAAGCTTTTTGGACGCATACAATCTAGACTACCATTGATACTATTGATCGCGAAAGCTTCAGGAGCTTCGCAAGAGCGTTAATTTCCCAGCCTCAATTGCCCTTCTTCAACAACAAAATATAAGCACTTCGCTCTGATGGCATGCCTGTGTTAAAAGGAAAGGAATTGGGATATGAAAAAGTTTCAGTGCTTCAGAATTTGTTCAAAATCGCTTCAATTCCTCGCTGGAAAGCTTTCTTCCAGAGTTCAGAACTTCCGTCTCAGTGCTCCAAGTGAACTCCCCTGTGCATCGCTCCCAATTTTTCCCACTGGGTTCTGAACCATATACAAACTAGAGCAATGTTTTCCTCGAAATTTGTATAATAGACATAATTGTTGAAACTGCTTAGAATTTGTTATTTCACTTAAGTTAGGACTTGAGGGCGTGCCGATTCACAATTTTGGATTTCCACTTTACGTTTGCGATGTAAAATAGCCTTTAGTCTATCTCGAAAGAATTCGAAGTTGTTGAATATAAAGAAAAGCATACAAACTTCTAGAGTTCTAATTTACTTTCCACTTTGCGTTTGGTATGTAAACCGCCCAAAAATCTCCTTAATTGAAGCAGAACAGTACATATTATGTGTAGTGCCTAAAAATTTTATATGGAAATTATTCACGACTGAGATAAGCTTGCAGTTAGCTTGAATTCTGACTTGACAGCAAGTTGTACACGGTACTCCATTCTAAGTAATCTTATGAGTAAAAGTACTCGGTCGAAAGTATCGAGTACTGATATGAGTAGAATCGAAAACCAAATACTACCCATATGAGTAGAAAATCGAGTATCGATTCCGTATCCCTAAGCGTGGCTCTCAGCTTCCTTTCTGCTCGCTCAGTGGTGTCGGATATGTTAGTTTGTGTGTTGAGCGTGACAGCAGTGATTGCAGCCACTGTTAAGTGGAGAAGTTCGTTATTCCTTAGAAAAGGCCGGAAGTAGTGGATTTCATTCAAAGTTAAATGTTGATTCGAATTATCATGTCAGATGAACGCTGTTGTTCTCATGATGACAGGCAGTGGGATAGGCACAAAACGCCTAGAATACATCCAAGTGAAGTAGAGTTCTTCTCTCTCTTGACAGATTCATCGCATTCTATTATTTCTTTGGATAGTGTCACTCATGATACAAATACGGGTGAAGAGAGCAAGGGTTTGTTTCAAGTTTCAACAATTATTGCAAACTCTCTCTGTGGTAACTGTCAACATCACATATGCCTCATATTCCATCATTTTTTGCCGGATTCGAACATTCTTCTGTCATCGTCCATCAATTATTAGGGTTAATTTCCATCACTGATTTCTAATTACTGATTGTGGTGAAACTTGAAACTAATACAGATTTGCAGAGTAGTGATCACTTTTTTGCTGACAAAAGAAAGCTGACTACCGAAGGCACCTAACGTTCAATATTCTCAAAGCAAAGAGTAAAATGTTTTCTGCTAGTTATTTAATTGAGTGAACCAGGTTAGAAGCATATGAAATTATTAATAATCAGCTTGGATTTCTAGGCGAACTGTTGAATTTGTCGGATGAACTATTCAAAGTGCGAACTGAAAACTTATGAGCGGTGTATGTAACCGTTCTAGAAGAGTAGTTGGGCTCTGAATTGCAATAATACGCTGAAATTGTGACAAAACACATTAACAATAATAACCAAAGCGTTTTCAAAGAATTGTTTTTTACAAGTATTTGATGAAAACCAACCTTCAGTGGCCTTTCCCAAATACAGAAATTGCACTACAAATGTACTTAGTTTTCACGGTAACCAATTTCTCAACGGAAAGGTCGCTTTCAAAGCTAAAACTTCTTAAAAATCGTTTCAGAACTACCATGGTACAACACAGACTATCATCTTTAGCAATAATAAGCTTTGAAAGCGAGGACTTAATAAAAATGGCCTTTGCAGACATAATTTTTAATTTTGCCAAGAAAAAGCACAGAAAGTTTACCCACCCACTCATCCTAAAATCACACACCAATTAAGAATATAACGATTGTTTAAGATCGGATTTGTTCCATAATATGACAAAATTAAAACGGCATAATTACATCTGCCTGTGAGTAGTTTATGTGGAATATCTTAATCAAGAACTATTGATAATAAAAAATATAGTCCAATTTGAAGAAATTCTTTTGAATAGACTTTAAATTCAATTCAGAAAACTGAAAACTCTTGTTTGAAATGAGAAATACAGACGGAACAATGAGTCTAAAATACATGAAGATGCACAATACTGATAGAAATATAAAACATAGAAAAATTAATATTAAACCTGAAACTGCTTGTGTAAAATAGAATCAGACGTATTGAAGTTGTGCAAAGAGCCTTTGAATACATTCTTACAAAGAGTAATATATTGATTAATTTAATTTTATACCATACCATTCAGTATTTATTATAGTAAAAATTATTTATACTATAATAAATACTGAATGGTATGGAATAAAATTAAGAATTGAATCGAATTGAATCGAGCACTGCTTTACCATACGATTCTACTGACTTTAGTGAATAGTTTTCATAAAAATTTTCTTCAGTTTATAAAGATGTTAACTAATATATTCATTTAACATCTAACTGCTTTGTATTGTTACATAAGTAAGAACCTAAGCCTAAGATCAAGAGTTGAGGTCACAGAGGACAGGTATTTTATTACTAGATACACTTTATACGCAAGTTCATTATTCTAAAACATATATTCTACATTCAGAATTATTAACTTTCATTAAAACCTTTAATTTACGATTATATTTATGAAAACAATTATTAATAACCTCGACTAGAATAAATAAATATGAAGTAATCACTTTCGTTTAACTGGTTTCTGCTTTTTATTTAAAAAAAAAACAACTAATACACACGATCCTATTGATGTGATATAAAAGAATTAATTTAAAAATTCTTTAATAAAGGAACAAGTTATTATTTGATAATATGCCCGGTTTATATAAATTTTCAAATGGCATGAATATATTTTATTCAATCCCATACAGATGTAAAATATTTTGTTAATAAATCTATTGTACTTTTGTGAAATTGATAAAAAAAATTAATTTTTTTTGTATTTAAATTGTAATAACGTGTATGTGTGATAGTTTTTTATTCTAAGTTGTTATTTATCAAGTTAGGTACTAATACTAAGTAACATAAACAATTTTTCTCTCTTAATTTTTTTTTTAATTTTATTACTGTCTTGTAATTATAACGTAATATTATTCTTAAAAACCCAAAACAAAACTAACAGACAATTTTTTTACAACCCTTGCAATAAGCGTCTGCCAATGACAAACAACTTCCATTGCATTTTGCTTAGATAAGCATCAAGCATAATAAGACTGTGGCAACCACGTGTTTACAATTCAACATAAAATAATTAAATTAACACCAGAAGTAGTAGTAGACAAAGAAAGAGTGTGAAAGAGAGTGTGAATAAAAAAAAATTAAAAAAATTAAAATAAAAAAATAAATAAATTCTTAAACTCACCATTTTTGTAATAAGAAAAATTCCTTTCAATTAACCTCGGGTATAGAAGCGGAACTATCACAGCAGCAATTCTTCCGTTTATCTTTGTTATATAAACAGCACAAGTACTGTTCTAAGTAAACGTAGCCAAATCACAAGTACTTCTTAATTAATAATTCGATATTTGCAAACTAAATTTGTTTAAATATTTACAATGTTGTAAATAGTTGTTGTTTTTTTTTCTTTATTTATTTCTTTACAGACGCGCGAGCGCACTTTCAAAGTTTTACTTAAAAAGAAAAAGATAAATAATAAAAAAAATATTATTCACGCACTATCTGAACGATGTACTAGTGTTATCACAACTTTATTTAATTTTTATTATTATTATTATTAATTTTTACTTTAACGTAATATTTAGGCACACATTTTCTATCAGTTGCTTGATTTTATCCTCGTTGGTTTCTGTGTTACTGCAAAAACAAAAACTTGGTTTATTTCTGTTTTTCAAAAAAAAAAATAAATAAACGAAAGAAATTCTGCTGAGTAAATAATTTTTTTCCGTCAAATTATTCTATGCTATTTACGAAAGCTTCAAGCCACTTTTATCACACTTTTTATTTTGAACGCTATTAAAAACGAAATTATCCAAGATAAGTTACTCTAATTGCTCTCTCTTTAGTCTCTGACTCGCACTGCACCGCAATAATTGAAAATCACTGATCAATGAAGGGAGAGTTGACATCCAGGTGTAACTGGCTTAAGGAGGACTTTCGGTCTGATAGGGCTTACGAAAATGGCAGAAATAAGTTTCGTTGAACGCCGACCGACGGTTTTTATACGGGTCAATCCCACTCTGTCTTACGTTCAGCAGAGGCACAACTTGATCGTCTGTCTACAGGTGCTGCACACGGGTGAGTTCGATCATGCTCAAAAGTATGACTCTGGCTGGTGCTAGACAGAAGCAGATCAGTTGTGGCTACCTTTGTCCACTTCCATTTAATTCTCTCTCAGGTATATTGAATGAAAATATTAATAATATTTGAGAAGATCATTCTCTCACATTTTCGGAGAGAGAGAGAGAGTGTGTGGGAGAAAATGTGAAAATTCTTCTAGCATCAAACTAAGTTCTCAAGAAAATCTGTTTACACTCTGGATGCTTACTAGTAGAGCTTTCATATTTTTATTTAAGATCTGAGACTACAATCTTGGGTGTCCTTTGGAAAATCAAAATCAATTCTCACAGTGTAACTACCAAACCATAATAACTAGTTATTCGCCGTTATTAACCACAAAATTTCCTTTCAACTATTTCAAAACTAGAAACGCAAATCAAAAATCTCTCTAGAATCTCTTTAGGTCAAACTTAAGGTTATAGAATCAGAATCCCCAAAAATGTAGTTATCCATGGCATTTCAACAAAGATCTATCTCTAAATCAAGAACATTTTTAATTAAAAAAAAGCTTAAAAACCTTCTAGAAGATTAATTTAAAGCTTTTATTCTAGATTTCTTAATATAAAAAAGTCGATCGGTTTTTTAATATATTTATAATTTTTTATAATCCACGCGATTGGGTAGATCGTGGCGTCGAGTTAATTTTTTATACCTTACAACAAAGAGTGGCCACGAGTAACCAAACTGTATTGATACCCGATTTTATGAAGTTTTTTTAAAATGTTTCTGATTTTAACAGGTTTTAATTATTTTTAGTCGTGAAATCTTTTTCTTGATTTTTTTGTACATAGGAGTGAAGAAGATATGCAGCCGGTTCCAACAGTGCAGGGTGTTTTTTTAAAGATTCTTTAATGTCATTCTTTTTTTAAAGTAGACACTTGCATGGGGGGTGTAAAATCGAACCGTCGTCGCCGCCTCGCCGGGTCCCTTTGGATAAAACCAACTAACGACGACAGTAGGGAGCCCACCAAGCCAAAATGTCATCGTGTCGAGGGCTGCATGACACCCGGTTGTATATAGCCATATCCTGATATTGAGGCTCTGTCAGGATTGACCTTCTCTATCCTGCCATACTCGTGGGCCTTTTATGAACCAAAATTTAATTAAAAAATCAGACGAAGAAGGAGGTTGTGGGTCTGATGCAATAAGCATCATCTCAGAGTTGGAAAGGGATCTCCTTGCAGGTCCAGCAGAGAAGCCTCGGCTTCCCAATCAACAACAGTTCCCAAGGCAACAGGCGGCAATGTTGTTGAAAAACTAACTGCCAAGGCTGTCGGTATGCTCATGCAGCCCAGCAGGTAAAAATCTGGTGCTGCCAATAAAAGGAGGACCAAGGCAAGGAAGGCCCGGATTCGGAAGCACACTCGAATCCCACATTTGCAACTTCCTTAACAAAAAGGTAGGGCAGTGGTCAGGACACCGAGGGGCTCCAAGGAGCGGACCTAGACAGCCGCTGTACTGCCAGAGGTTTCTGGACACACTAGAAGAAAAATGCGCAGAAAATTGGATAATTTCAGTAAACTGAACGACTAATGTGTGTAGGTCCGTATGTTCGCAATAGACTCTTACACCGTGCAACCGATCTTAATGAAATTTTAACAATGTGCTATTTACATTAACAGAAAGAAAATATGCTATTCGATTACGTTCTAAAGCCACTCCTATATGGCGCTGTCATGGAGAGCTTCGTTGAAAATCATTGCAGAGCTTCGAAATTTTGCATGAAAGTCTGTGGGGGTTCCCCATGATGCACCTTGAACCCCGATTTTGAAAAATTCAAAATGGTCACTGAAATATGACCGAAATTCAAAATGGCCACGGAAATAAGGCTGCCAATTTTTTTCCGATTCCAATGAAAATGGGAATCTAGGGGTTTTAAGCTCACAAATAATGAATTTGTGGTCAAAACTTATAAATTCAAAATGGCCGCGCCAACATGGCAAACGAATTTTGTTCCAATTCTAATGAAAGTGGGGATCTGGGGTTTTATAAGTTAGCAAATAAGGAATTTATGATCGATCAAGAACTGAACCGTGAGCATCAATACGACCTTGATGCCCTGCAAGAAGCGGTTCAATCTAATTTACCATTGCTGAATGATCAACAAAAAAATACTTACGAAACATTGATGCAATCGATGGGCAACACTGGTGGGATCTTTTCTTAGATGCGCCAGGTGGAACAGGAAAAACATTCGTTATTTCGCTGATTCTGATCACAATATGTTCGCGAGCTGACGTTGCACTAGCTCTCAAATCATCCGGAATAGCAGCGACGCTATTAGACGCCAGGAGGACATACTGTACATTCCGTACTCAAATTGCCATTGAATTTGAACACAACGGAAACACCAACGTGCAACATCACCCGTAACAGTGCAATAGGAAAGCTGTTGATTGAATGCAAAATAATTTTTTGGAACGAATGTACAATGGGGCAAAAGAAATCAATTGAAGCTCTAAACATCTGAATGCCAGACACTTATTCGACGCAACAGCAATATCTTTGGCGATCAAATGATTTTGTTGGCAGGAGACTTCAGACAAAAGCTAGTGATCCCGGTGGGACTGCTGCAGAATCTACAGTAAAAAGCCAGAAGTGCTTAAGTGCAAATTTGACAATTTTGAGTTTATTGCCTTGTATCCAGTATTTTATTCTTAATCATTGCTATAATTCTTATCTTAAACTGAGCTTTGGTTGATGAATTATTGGACCGGCAAAACTGGTTTTGTGCACAATTCTGCATCTAAAAAAACTTTGAGGGCGATTTTCTCGAAACGCATATTTTGCACTTAAGCACTTCTGGCACTTCTTCTGACCACGAATATGAGAGTTCAGCTTCAAAACGATCAAAGGGCCTAACATTTTCAAAGCAATTGTTAGAAATTGGTAACGAAAAAGTCTCAGTAGATGCGACGACAGGGTTAATAACGTTTTGGAATGATTTCTGCCAATTCGTGGATTCACAAACGGCTCTCATCGACTCAAATGTCGTTTATCACAAATCACTGCCAGTAATGTGGATGGGCTACCGACACGTCAATCGCTACAATTGAATTGAATGAAGCACAACAAATTCGTTTCGATTAATGTTTATTAAATTTCAAGTTTTGAATGTTCAGTCAAGCTTACATTACATTAAATTCAACTACATTTGCAAAACCAAATAAAACTTTATGAATCAGTTGAATAACATTTGAATATATTGAGGGGCTTTTTTTTACCAAACAAAATTCCATCCTCGTGTGAAATGTCACAAAAACTGTAAACAACTAAACGTCAACGCGCACGACATAATTGCCGTCTTGTGGCCAACTGTTGCAGGCAAAATGGAGTTATGCCGGGTCTAGCTAGTAAAAAATATACTAGTATAAGTGAAGCCCGGGTTGGAACGACAAAATTTATATTTTATTGCCCAGTGTAATTGGGCGTCCTAATATTTTCTGTGAAATTTACAAATCTTACAAAATAACGCAAAAACCCTAAAATACTAACCCAGTTTTAGAATTGAGTTGATTTTTTAATATTATTTATTGGAATTTCTTGAAGTGAAAGGGTCTAAGTAAACTTTAAATTACTGAATCCAATGATGCAAAACACACTTCAAAAATTATCCCTAAGATACAAAATCAACATAATGTCAATGCCACCGCGCACCAATCAACAAATTTAATTAAAAATCCTCTTAATACTGCTGCCAATGCTCCATTACATTGGCCATAGGAAGACGCATTAAAAAGTTACAAAATTTCCTTTAATATTGCAGAAAACCATCGTTAGCCATCCACGACCTTAAACGCCCTTCATCCAAAACGCGCGAAATATTGTGGGTGTCGGCCAGTAATGACCATACGCCGGCCGATCTTCTGTGGTTGTGAAACTCGGATTGTAAAGTTTTCAAAATGCATGTTCCACAGTATAATTTACGGCTATTGAACTTATAATGGCCTGGTTAGGACCTATAGCAACCAGCGAGCTATCGTCGTAGGCACCAGGGTCAGTTAAGACTGGAAGTCGGCAGTTGTTCCAATGATTTCAAAATTCAAATTCATTGATAAGCGGTCGGGGAGCTAATGAATGAACTCTAGCGAATAATACCTTTTACTGGGTTGACTCTCGGCTGTAAAATGTAAATTGGGCAAGTTCTGTGTGGTTTTTTTGATATGTAAGATTAAGAAATTTTAATATTTCTGTAGTTTTGTCTAATCTGGTTGTGCGACCCTTATGGGGGTGATCTTGGTTGTTTGACCTGGGTATTTCACTGCTATTAATATATTGCAAAATCTTAGCCGTAATTTGTAGTTTAATTTACATGAACTCTATTACTTATGCATGCGTTACGATACTTTTATTTAACCTCACGTGATAATTGGTTAAAACAATTAAAGCTAATTTGGTTGACTTTCAATCACATCAAACGATCAAATTTATGCACATACAGTAATTTAAGTGTGCCTTGTTTTCAAATAAATAAATAAATAACTTGCTAAAATATAAACAAACTTTTTAAAAAAGTTGCTACAGTTATATTTAAATTTTTTATAGAGGCAATACTTATATGATGTGGAATAAAAACAATGGAAAGCAAAAAAAGAAACTAGTTGGAATGAGGGTTTGACTCCTTCGGTCCACACGATCAACTTCCCAGTATGATGAACGTAGACGGAATAAACTAACTTATTACAAAATAGTAATACGTTTAGCATTAGCGGGAAATTGACTAATATCAGAACTGGTGACAAAGTAATCCTGAGAGAAACGTTGAAGCGCCGCTGATAACCTGGGAGGCGAATAAATTCATTTTGGAATTTCATAGCTTTGCAGAGATATTAGCAAAACTAATCAATGTAAAGTACTTGTCAGACTTGATCAAAAAGAACAAATTTTTCGGTAACTACTGGAACCGCAATTTCCTGAAACTGTATCACGAGCAGAAAACAATTCCCCGTCAAAAAAGTGCTGATCTAAGGTTTGAAAAATTTGTGATGTTTGTAAAGGGTAACGAAATTTTTGCACGATTTTTAAAGGTTGTCGAATTTTAACAAGTGATGTTTTGTTGGAAAACTATCGCTGCGCAGAATTAAAAAAACCTCTTCGTTTAGAACCGATTTCATTCCATCGAGTTTATTAGATATTAGCAAAACTTATCAATTTAAGGTCTTTCTGACACCTATCCAAAGTTTTTCCATTTAAACAAAAAATGCCCGACCGATGTTATGAAATTTTGTTCAAAGCTTTTTTTCGTTAATATTCTTCTTTCGGCACCTCAAAGAAGTCAATATAGTTTTTGGTTCGCGCGGTATCTCGCAGGTACAAAAATCACGAACGTCGTTTAAACAAAAGAAAGGTTCGACCGAATTTTATGAAAATCTTTCCAGATCATATTTTGGTTAATATTCTTCGAACGGCTCCTCAACTAAGTCGATATCTTTTATGGTTCGCGCGATATCGTGCAGGTACAAAAATCACTTATGTCGTTTGAACCAAAAAACGGCTCGACCGAATATGAAAAAAATCTTTTCAAATTATATTGTCGTTAATACGCTTCGAACGGCACCTCAAGTAAATCGATATATTTTGTGGTTCAGGCGATATCGTGCCGGTACAAAAATCACTTATGTCGTTTAAACCAAAAAACGGCTCAACCAAATTTATAAAAAATCTTTTCAGATCATATTTCGAAATTTTATAAAAATCTTCTCAGATCATATTTTCGTTAATACGCTTCGAACGACACCTGAACGAAGTCGTTATCTTTTTTGGTTCGCGCGATATCGTGCAGGAAAAAATGACCACATCCGTACGCACACACACACACACACGCACATACTTCCTCCCAATTTTTTGCTTAAAATTCTCCTGGGACCTTGAAAGATGAAAATACGTCGAAAATTTCGATTTCGATTTTCGGACCGATTACAATAACTTCCCTATACTGGGAAGTTAAAAACAATATAATATTGTCAACCGGAGAAAGATCCATATTCATTGATGTTCGACTCCCAAAATTAAAGGTTTGCGCAAGTAAAGAAAGAACTGCCATGTTTTGAACATGGAAATTGTAACATTGCATATACTGTACAGGATTCTTCAAACAAAACCTAGCTCTAGGTAGAAGCGGGCAGCTGACGCAGAAAATAATGCGCTAGAGTCTGCTATACAGGGTATATTCACTAAGTTTACCAAAATTTTTCTCTACTGAAGTTGCAGAGCTATAGCAGGTCAGGTAAAAAATGGGAGCTACGTAGACAAGGCGAACCACATCCAACAATCGCAGGCGCATTCAAAACCAAGCCAGGGGCAGCTTTACACAGTGAGTGTTTCTTATTACGTTTGTTGTTCTTGAATGTTCCAGGATCAACGTCTTTCGAATTTTCGCGAGCAGTCAATGTTTAATAAATATGAAGATACATGTAGCGAGTTGCGATTGCTCGATGGCAACAATCACTGGGATCTCACAACCAACATTTGTATCCAGCCGCGATCTTCCAAAAAGGTATGAATGACACTGTGGATCTGGCATACATATCCTTCTTAAGACTATTTCATGTATGTTTATTTTACCAGAAAGACCCCAAAGTTTATCACAGGCAACGCCGTGAAGGTCTTGCTTCTTCTTCTTCAAAGGCTCTACAACAGGTTCTGGCCTCTCTCAACAAATGTGTCGCTCACTGCAAAAGCGGTGCAACTCCAATTCAAAACACCAGAGATTGACCCGCTTTGGAACCACATTCCGTCACATCCCCCGCTCCAAACCAGAAGTGCACTATAACAATTCCTATAACTGCAGTTTAGTGCACTTCTCGAGTCGCTCCACCCCCACAGCGAAAGATATGACAATATACCACTCCAAAGAAAATCAACCTCCAATACTCTAAAATACGGAGCTTCACCACTCCTACTTTGAACGACACAAATGTTGCTCGTTCCGAAATATTTCCTTTTTCCGGGGGAGGTTATTAGCTTCACTTGGAAGGGACTAGCCCGATCATATTAGCCTATCCTCTCCCATAGGATAGTTACCAGTGACCACCGCTAGGAGGTTATGAACGCACTTCTATCAGTCCGAAATAGTTGCGGCACGTGCATGTTATGCTCAGTGGCGTGCACAGGGGCTCCCCTTTGGTATGGCAGAATTTTTTGGGGCGCCACATTAAATAATAACGATAACAATAATAATAACTAGTTGGGATGTGGCTTTGACCCCTTCGGTCCACACGATTAACTTCGAACGAAAATGGAATAAACTGTCTTCTTACAAAATAGTTATACGTTTAGCATTAGTGGAAAATTGGCTAGTATCAGAACTGATGACAAAGCAATCCCGAGAGAAGCTAGTTCAAATAACTATAATAGTAGTAAATCCACAAGATTTTTCTAGAGAATTTCTTTTTCCTGAACGTTAGCAAACAAAGATATCCTCCGTATTTCGTTCGCTGCACTAAAGCGATTGTTCAAATTCGTATTGAGCGTGCTGAAGCGCCGTTGACAAACTGAGAAGCGAATGACTTCATTTGGAAATTCCAAAGCTTTTCGGAGATATTAGCAAAACTGTAACTGTTAGGTACTTGTCTGACTTGACCAAAAAGAACAAATTTTGCGGTAACTACGGAAATCCCGGGATAAACCGCCATTTCCTGAAACTGTATCACGCGTAGAAAACAATTCCCCGTCAAAAAGTGCTCATCCAAGGTAAAGGGTAACGAAATTTTTGCACAATTTTGAAAGGTTGTCGGATTTTGGCAAGTGATGTTCGAAGGCTATCGCTGTGCAGAAGCCAAAAAAGATCACTTCGTTTAGAACGGGTCTCATTCCATCGAGTTTATTAGATATTAGCAAAACTTGTCAATTTAAGGTGTTTCTGACAATTAGCCGAAGTTTTTCTATTTAAACAAAAAAGGCCCGACCGAATATTATGAAATTTTTTTCGGATCATTTCTTCGTTAATATTCTTTTTTCGGCACCTCAATGAAGTCGATATAGTTTTTAGTTCGCGCGGTATCGTGCAGGTACAAAAATCATGAACGTCGTTTAAACAAAAAAAGAACGGTTCGACCGAATATTATAAAAATCTTTTCAGATTATATCGTCGCTAATACGCTTCGAACGGCACCTCAAGTAAGTCAATATCCTTCGTGGTTCGGGCTATATCGTACAGGTACAAAAATCACTTACGCCGCTTAAACAAAAAAACGGCTCGACCGAACGTAGCCGCTCGAATACGCTTCCAGTGGACGACCAGCCTTATTCGTTTATATGTATATGAACATCAACTTGGCCTCATTTTATTAGTATTAAAAATGCACTGCGCACTCTATACAGCCGCAGTGCATTTTTCAGAAAATTCTGTTTGAAAATATCAAATTAAAAAACAAATTGTTGAAAAAATTAAAATAAAGGAGAATTTTTTTTTTTAATAATTTTTATTTTTTGGAGGCGTTGGGGCGCCGATGATTTGTTTGGTATGGCAGCTGCCATACCTGCCATACCCGTGTGCACGCCAGTGGTTATGCTACATGTTATTCCCCCTATTCCTTTGATGATTGGGACTGGCGGGTCTTACTAGCTTAATATAAATTGACTTATTGCATGACATTTATTTATTTTGCAAATCAATTAATCAGAATTTCTTACAATGAGAAGACGTATGAAGAAATTTATCAAAAAAAAAATAGCAAACTAGTTTAGCAAAACATCTTAGTTGCTTTTCCTGTTTATTGCGAATTCGACTTTACCCTTGCAGCATGCAGTATTCTTAAAATGAGAAGTCACGCTTAAGTACAAAATACGCTTACCTTGAGGCCCGTTAACATATATAATTTTGAACAGTTTGTGTTTTCAATGACAATTATCTTGCTTTAATAATTTCAACAGCATAAAAACTAGTTACACAATGAAAATAAGAAACATACTGTAATTAACTAAATATATCAAAGAAATTGCTTATACAACGCAAGTATTAATTTTGCGCATCGAAATTGAATATTTATTTCCGCCTTTCAAAATCCTTCAATTTTATAAAATTCTAGAAAATAATGTTTTACACTTCTGCTGAAAGGGTCAACATGGTGTGATCCGTAATTTTTATAAGAACGAAAATCAGGGCGAGCTTCAAAATTACTTCTTAACACAAAAAAAGATGTCAGAACAATAACATTATAAAAATTCCAAGTTCAAGTTTAAGTTGAAAGAACGATAAAGGTCAGGTGTTATAGAAGAAGAGAACATCAATATTACACTTCACGCCGGTTTAAATATTTTATTGTAATTTGTGGTGTTGTACAGGTTCTTTTTAGTAATGAAACTTGCACAATTTTTCGATGATTTAATACTTAGTCCAGTAAAATGGTGCAAAAAACAAGTTGGGAGTATAAAACCGAGTTTTCGGGATCCGGAGGCGTGACATTCGGTAGCCATCTTGTTTTTAGTGTGAAAAAAGGTTTGTCTTATATCTCGGAAACCGTGAGACCTACAGATTTTTTTTTAGATAATCAAATTATCTTGAATTTTCGTAAATCATATTTTGCCGTAATATTAATGATAAAAAAGATATGGGCTAAAAAAGATAAAAAGCGCTATAGCTCTTTAATTATTGATTTTACATATAAAAATGCCTGTGAGCTTTATTGTAGAGCATTTTCTTAAGAATAATTTGATGTGGTCATTTACTGAATTATTGTTGTTCCGATAGAAGTTATCTGCTTGAAGATAAAGTCTGCTCGTCTTTATCTTTAAGATATGCGGGAATTGCCCCAAAAAATGTCTCCATAAGAACTTGAGGATTTTGCAAATGGTGGTCGCTTCACTATTGCCATTTGGAAGCAGCAAAAATTCGCCTTAAAATCGGCGCAATTAGAAACGTGATGCTATACATCGTAGACGGTTTAACGTAGACCTTCTGTGGGAGAGCTTTAAAAAGCAAGAATTTGCTGGAAACCTGCAAAAATATTAAACCAGCAAACCGTTTCTGTTGACACAAATATTGAAGAGCTGTGGAATAGGCGCTATAGTGGAGTCAGATGAGCAAAACATAAGGAATTGTCTCGAGAGTAAAATTTTTTTTTTTGGAACATGTTAGTTACATTGAATACTATACGAAATGGACATTTTCTACCTCTAGCAACCGCCGCTACGTAAGTTATCGGCCATTACGTCAAAAACTTACCATTTTGGTCGTTCTTTCTAAATATAGATGCGTATATCTCGGCATGTGTAGGTCCGAAAAAATCGAAAAAAATAGAGGTTGTTCGTTATGATATTGGCTACCAGCGGTTACAATATGAAACTTTTATGTCCACACATAACCTCAAAAAAATTCAAAAACTGAAGAAACTACTGAATTTTGGTTTTTTGGTGATAACTTCAGATATTTTTCGTGAAATTTGATGAAATTTTCAAAAGTTATACTTTATAATGTGAACAATAACTGGTTAAAATTTCAAGTCAAAATATCTAATACAAGGCTCAAAAATTGACTTCACATTTGAAAATTGATTGGCCTATCAGTTTTGTGCATCGCTTCGTATGAGGTTCTTACTTTTTTTTAAATGTAGCTTCTTTTATGCACTTTTGATGGCGAAAAAGAAAAATTTTTAAACTTGAAGAAAAGTGAAAAAAATCGAATCGACAATTTTTGCATTTTTTCGTCAATTTTTTAGAAAAATTTGAGCTTTTTTTGGCAAAGTTCAATTTCTATTGTATTATTAGTTCATTTTTGACATATGCTGATCGAAAAATTGACTTTTATCAAAAACTGTGTATTTTTTCTATAAAAATTGACGAGAAAATGCAAAAATTGTCGATTGTCGATTCGATTTTTTTCACTTTTCTTCAAGTTTAAAAATTTTTCTTTTTCGCACCTACACATGCCGAGATATACGCATCTATATTTAGAAAGAACAACCAAAATGGTAAGTTTTTGACATAATGGCCGATAACTTACGTAGCGGCGGTTGCTAGAGGTAGAAAATGTCCATTTCGTATAGTATTCGATGTAACTAACATATTCCAAAAAAAAAATTTTACTCTCGAGACAATTCCCTTTTCACTAAAATTTGATGCTCATCTGACTCCACTACTACACAAAAAGCTGCGGAAACGAGCATCGGTTATGTCCAAACAAACATGCAACAAAGGATCTGGGACACAACCTGACAAAAAATAGAACTCAGGAGGGCCTTAAAAAATAACGTGAGCTCTACAAGCGACCCGGAAAGACGTCACCAACTTGAACGGGAATACTCCCAATTATACCGGGAGGTAAAGGGAAGTGTCCGGCGTGATAAAAGGCAGCAGATAAATGAGCTCGCCGAAAAAGCGGAAAGCGCGGCAAACACAGGCAACAGTAAAGTGCTACACCAAATTACTACACAGCTCTCGGGAAAGCACTATACTAAACAGCATGCCGTTAAGAGTGCGGATGGAAGGCTTCTGTACAGCGTCGGGGAGCAATTCCAAAGATGGAGATTATAACTTCTTCGCCGCCCTCAATGGTTCACTTGCACAGAAACCTCAGGAAAACAGCAACAATGCACAGCCAATAAGAATCAACACCCGTGCACCATCCAAAACAGAAATAGTAACCGCAATTCACGCAATAATCAATGGTAAAGCAGCTGAAAAATATAACATCCCGCCAGAATTGTTGAAAGACGTTTCAAGCCTCATAGCAGATGCACTTCAACCAATCCTGGAAATAGCATGGAGCACCTGTACCTTTCCGGAGGGTTGGACGGAAAGTATCATACTCAAAATAACAAAAAAGAGGGACCTAACAATATGTGACAATTGGAGAGGCATCTGTTTTTATCTACTGTGGGTAAAATCTTGTCCCACATTATATTATCAAGGATAAGAGAGGCAGTAGGCCGAACACTAAAAAAACAGCAGGCTGGGTTAAGTAAGGGCCGCTCCTGCATAGACCATATTAACACCTTGCGAATTATAGTGGAGCAGTCTAGCAGGAAAGGCCCTTTATACTGTTAACAATCTATTTTCTTCTTATAGAGTGCAATGTCGAACAGCAGCTCTAGTCGGGAAGGAGGGAACTGCCAGAACCTTCTCGCGATATTTTTAGTCCACCTACTCCCACCCATTACTATCGCGACTTTAACATCGGGGCATCGAGAAACAACTCGCTGGAGTGTTATGCCTCCTGAAACGAGTTGAACCTCATCAACCAACCGATGACATGCGCTTTGTTGGAGCGGGGAAGGGCTAAGGAAGGCTATGACAGAAGGAATCAGGAATGTAAAGAGGGAAGAAGAAAGAAGGAAAGTTATGTAGGTGGAAAAGGCGAAGGACCGTGGGGCTGGCCGGGATTCGAACCCGGAACCTCTGGGATAGCAGTCAGGCGCCTTATCCCTAGACTACCGAGGCCTACTGAATCTACTATGCTTCGTAGACTATGAGAAATTCAAATTGAAGTCTGTAGCTGAATTCTGCAGTGATGAGTTTTTGAATTTACCCATTATTACCGAAAATGGCGGGGAAGAAAAAGACGTCAGTTCCAGAATAAATAAAGCACGACGGCTGTTCAACACCAACTTTAAGGCAGTTCTTTTGTATTTTTGCGAAACATGGAAAGTCACCCAATTCATCACAGAGCGCCTACAAGTTTTCATCAACAGATGGCTACGTCTAGGGAATCCAATTCCGCATCAAAATCTCAATCCCACAATCCCGCGATCAAGGTAAACAATCGCGCGAATCCGCGGGATTTGCGGGTCTGCAAAAAATTAATAGATTTTGTTCTAAATTTCATGAATTCATGAAGCATTATATGAAATAAGAGCGTAACAAACTACAGTCAAACAAGGTATTCAGGCCAATTCTGAACTACGCTGGAATTTTCTTACATAGCAGCATAAAATTTAATTTCGAATTACTCTCAATTACAGCAGAGTTTATGCTACCGATAGTAGAAAATTCCAGCGGAATCAATCCCAGCGTAGTTTAAAATGGCCTGAATACATTGTTTGACTGACTCAGTAGTTCGTTTGACATACAACAAAATTAGCCACGAGGGTAATACCGTAATACCCTTACGCTCATATGTACTGAGTTTCCGTGCAAGGTTTATCCTGGATTTTTTCAGTGTGCGGCGCCCATGGAAACGGGGGTTGAGTAAAGTTTCGTTAAATCCAATAAACTCAAAAAACCCAGTCCGGTTAAGCCGAGTTTTGCATATGTGTAATTAAGTACCAGTTACTGCTCATATATCAAAGGCGACGCAATGTAAAATTATTTATCTGTCACTTTCACCCAGAGCCGTTATAGAAACAGCATCAAATTAACTTGAGGGAGAATCCTTTCTGTTTACTCAACGAAAACTCTACCTCTGTTCATTGCAACACAGTTATGCACGTGGGGAATCCCCCGTCGTAGGCCTGGGGTAACTTGGCACTTAAACAAACACATATGGAAAACCCGACCTAATCCGTCGGGTTTTGTGCAGTTTTCTTGGATTCAACGAAACTTTACTCAACCCGTATTTTTATGGGCGCTTAATCTGAGTTAACTCCGCACATAAATATACTTAGACGGTTTTGTGTTATTGCTGTATTGATTAGTAGGCAAATATATTTAGCTAACGAGTGTAAATGTATTTTGTGTGGAGTGTAAGGCCTTTCGCACACGAGCCGACTGATTTGCAAGCCCAATTTCAAACTGGTTTTACAATAATCACGAATACAACCAGTTCGCAATCAAAATGAAATGTTTTGTCCACACACGAGCACAACTGATTTTAGATCAATCGATGTTAGTTTTTAGTAATGAGGTTTTGGCAAAATGTCAAGTAGCTCAGATGAAGTGCAACCACGCAACTGAAATCGTTTCCGACCGGCAAGAACGGTCGCACCTGAGCAGTTCAAACTAGTATCAAATGGGTTTCGTTTCTGTCGACCCGTGTATGGATTCTGACTTTCGTACACGGATAAGATCATGAAACAGTTGCGTGTGCAACTGGAATTTCAAAACATTCGTGTTCGCAGGGCCTAAATCTATTTTTATTAATACTTTGCAATATTGTTAGTATTTCTCTATTAAGTCTCGGTTCTTATAACATGTGATTCTACTGACCAAATCCCGCGAATCCCGCGGGTCGCGCATGTCTGGTCCCGCATTACTGATCCCGCGGGATTGAATTCCCTACCTACCTACGTCGTATCCTAAAAATCCGCTGGCAAGATAGAATTTCAAACGAAGAACAACCAAATCAGGCGAAAGATATGGAATTGGATTGGCCACACCTTTGCGACGCGAAAACGAGAATCTAGGCAAACAGGCCCTTGACTGAAATCCGCAAGGATCGAGTCGGAAGACCTAGGACAACGTGGAGGAGAACCCTAGTAGCAGAGGCCGCAACAACTGGGAGATCCTGGTCAGAGCTGAAAGCTCTCGCGCAAAACAGAGTCCGCTGGAGGGCAACTGTTTTCGCCCAATGCCCCATGAGGGGTTAAAGGAGCATTAAGTAAGTAAATAAATAATTGGATTATCTAAAAAAATGTTTTAACAAAAATTCAGTAGGTCTTACGGTTTCCGAGATATAAGACAAACCATTTTTCACCACTCAAAACAAGATGGCGGCCGAACGTCACGCCTCCAGATCCCGAAAACTCGGTTGTATGCTCCCAACTAACCCCTCCCCCCTACACAATGAAAAAACAAAATTGCTTTTTTTCATAAAATGAACATCGAAAGTACCATTTCACCGGACTGGCATATGTACAAAATGTTGTGACAACAAAAATCACTGAAAAATAAAATATAACACAATTGTTTTTCCCCTTTTACTTTTCAAGTTCAAATTGGATAATTAAAAAGAAAGTTTTTTATTTATTCTGGAAAATATAAAATAGAAAAATAGTGCCTAACCACAGATTGTCTGGAGCAATAGATATTGTTGCAAAATTAACATCCATCCGACTGATAATAAAAAACATTGAAACATCTTCGAATTGATTTTCGAAATGTTGATGATAATGTCCCCCTAAAAGTGGGTCAAAATTCACCAAGTTGGCCTTGGCAGCCGCAATATCCGAATCTGAACTTCTGCAAGCGCAATGACCGCCCGAACATACCAAAATGCTTACAGCCAGCCACAACAAGCGTAAGCCTAATATAGCGTCTGAGCCGCCACCCGGTAACTTGCGAATTGTTGATTTGTTGACCTTCAAGGTCTCCTTGTATGAATAGACCGACATTATGATAATTCGTACGAAATCGGCTTTTTAGTACACCTGATGGGTTATGGGGAAATCCTTTTGCAAGATTTTTTCATCTTTCGTTGTTTTGAAGTTTTTATATACAGCACGCAACTTTCTTGGTTTTTACATGTAAAAAAACAATCTAAGAAATCATCGCATTACACCTGCGCGGTACAGAGTACTTGTTAGACGCCGAGTATGGCGAGCAGATAAACTCAATTTCACGAATTTCAGTAACACGTTCTGAAGCAACCAATTCGAGCGCCAAAAGGAAATAACAAACGTTTTCTAATTTCGAAGCTTCGCAATCAGCATTGAACCTTGCTGACATTCTGAGAGTGTAGATCAGTTGTGCAATTTTTGTTTTATTAAATATTGCGAATTATTATCGATGAGAGATTTAACGCAGCATATACATACAATGTATGAAGGAAAATTAGTTTAAAGCTTGCAAGAGAAATATGGTCGAGGCTAACAAGTAGTTGAGCATTTCCTCGACACGTTTGTTATTGGAGATCGTATTTTTTTTAAATTATTATTTCTTAAATATTTCAAGTGTGCATTAATTCTATTTCTTAATTTTCTAATGATATACAATCTGAGTTAATTAAAAAATTAACATTTAGTTCTCTTCATTTTAACGAATCTAAAATATTTGAAATATCTTCTGGATCGTATTCCTTTATTGTTTTATTAGCAGTATATTGCAATATGTATACCAAGTACCACGCTGTCAGGGTTGAATATTCAACCTGATTGAATCCAGGTTCAGTGTTTCGTGTTGGTTTGTAAATAAGCCTTGTGGCAGCTGATTTGGCAACTTAAAGCCGCGTTTACATCCCAAAGTCAACGCAAAAGTGCACTTTGAAATTTGTATATTTTTTTCTCTCTTGCACGAAAGTTCTGGAACAGAGAAGAAAGCATACAAATTGCTGTGCGATAAAAGAGTTTCAAAGTATACTTTCGCGTTAACTTTGGGACGTAAAAGCGTCTTTACACTATAAGAGTGTTCGCTTACTCCAAATCTCGCAGGATCCCAAGATTTTTGATAGTAAAATTGAATAGTGGGGATAAAAATATGAAAGTAAGAAAACACTTTCTGGGATGTTTTTTGCAAATCAAGAAGACTATAACCTAGAAATCACTTGGGTCTTCAAATTAATGACATAAAGCTATTGAAACTAATAATTTATTTATGAAATTATTCAAAATCTTGTTACTAGGCACCAAATAAAGAACTTATTTTCATCACACTTCTTCATTTCTGGTTTAACATGATGAGTGGCAGTTCCTTTTGATAATTCAAATGCACTACATAATTGCTTTGACAGTCAGCCACAGGCGCTGGGACTCAAAACCTCGAGCCTTAATTTGCAAGAGGGGAAGCGAAAATTTTTAATAATTTTTTTCCTTACCCTCCATTTTCCGATTAAACGAAAGGTTTTCCGGGAAAAGCTTATAGGACCTTTTTTGTCGAGAATTTTCATAGCTTTATTTTTGTTCTCTTGATATTTTTCCAATTTCGACGTAGCTACGGCCGGAAAAGTTAATTCCCAAACTCAGAACTGGATCCAATCTGTTATAAATAACAAAAAAATGTGAACAGGTGTAAAAGTAAATGGATCAATCTCACGTACATTCATAGCAAGATCCAGGGTACCTCAGGGCAGTCATCTTGTCCCATTGTTGTTTATTCTTTTTATTAGTGACATTGTTAACTGTAGCTCCTTTTCAAAATGCTTACTGAATGTGGATGATTTGAAGCTATTTCGTGAAGTTATTAATGCTGTAGACTATTTATGTATGAATCGAGATTTGAACGTCGTAACCAATTGCTGGAGGTCTAACCAACTTGTGCTGAGTATTAATAAAATTAAACTGCTTTACTTCACTGTATAATTCGACTTACTGAACTGAATGACCTTGGTGTTGTATTCGATTCGAAATTAACTTTCAACTCCCATATTGATTATATTATCTCGAAAGCTTTTAGGAAAGCTCTCGGCAATTCAGACCACTGCCTAATCAGCGCTAACTTCCCATTCGAATTTCCCACCCCTCCCAAACCAGTTCGAAGAACTGTATGGCATTATGGGAAGGCCAATTGGCTGGGGCTTATTAATTTCTTCCAGTCTACAGACTGGAACATGTGTTTCCGGAATAGAAACGCCAACTCTGCCGCTATCCGTATCATCAGGATCATACAGGCAGGAATGTATTTGTTCATTCCCCATTCTACCAAATCTGCGAAGCCTAGGCCCAACAGATGGTTTAATCGGGAGTGTATGAATGCAATCAAAACTAAAGAAGCCGCCTTCCGAGCCTACAAGAGCTTCCCGAGCGAATCGCTCCGTTTAGAATACATACAACAAAGAAATTCTTGTAAAACCGCCATCAAAAAAGTCAAAACCTTATTTGACAACAAATTGAGAAGTAAACTCCTAAATGCAACCTCCGGTAGCAAAAACTTCTGGTCCTTGGTAAGTTCCATCAAGAAGAATTTCACTACAACTTCAACCCCTTCCTTTATTCACAATGAGAAGGTAATAACAGACAGAAAATCCAAGGCCAATTTATTAGCATCTATGTTCGCTTCGAATTCTTCTTTACTCGAAACTGATGTGTTACCCCCTGTTTCCGAGCGTAACGCCCATTCAATGGACAGGGTTTTTTTCAGGACTCGAGAGGTGTACAGGTGCCTCAAAGAGCTCGATGCCAACAAATCCACTGGACCCGATAATATACCCCCTATCGTCTTAAAACAATGCTCCTCACCTTTGGCTAAACCTCTGCGCAAATTATTTTCCCTGTCATATTTCTCCGGAGTTTATCCCGACTCTTGGAAACTTGCCCATGTTCAACCCATACCGAAAAAAGGTGATTCCAGCCTTCCCTCCAATTACCGCCCAATAGCAATTACTTCTATTCTCTCCAAAACCACGGAGACGATAATCAACAAAAAGCTTATGGGATATCTAGAATCCAACCTACTCATAAACGACAGTCAGTATGGCTTCCGACAAAAAATATCCACTGGCGATCTTTTAGTCTGTCTTACAGAACACCTCAGCCGTAGTCTGCATGGATCCGGTGAGTCTAGTCTGGTTGCTCTAGATATCTCCAAGGCTTTCGATAGAGTTTGGCACTCAGCCCTGTTAGCTAAACTCAAAGCTATTGGAGTTGACTCACTTCTACAGAAGTGGATTGAGAGTTTCCTTTCTGACCGTTCAATCAAAGTAGTATTGGATGGCGTCAAATCTACATCCCACCCGATCTCTGCGGGGGGTCAATTTTATCACCGGCCCTATTTCTCATATTTATAAATGACCTTCTTTCAATCCCCTCCAACCCACTTCTCAGCTTCGCTGACGACGGTACTCTACGTTACTCGTACAGCGTCGATGCAAGACAGACTCATGCCAGATCCTGTCTTGATGATCGCGAACTAATGTCCAAGTCGATTAATAACGACATTAAACTGATTCTAGAGTGGGGAGAGAAGAATCATGTTGAATTCAACTCCGACAAAACCAAGTACTGTCTTATCTCCAAAAAGAAGTTCAACACCTCTCCACCTTTGAAAGTGGGTGAAGTTCAACTAATGGCCGACCCATCCCTACACATCTTAGGTGTGACATTAGCCAAAGACTGGCGATGGAATGACCACATATTCCAAATCGCCAAACAAGCATCCCAGTGCTTGAGATTTCTTAAGAGGTGCAAGTTCCTCCGGCCCGTGCCGTGCCGTGCCATCGGCCCGTGCTGTTATTTATAAATCCTACATTCGGCCTCTTCTCGAATATAACTCCCTCGTTTGGGGCGGCGCCCCAATAACCACCTTGGCATGGTTAGATAAGGTGCAAAAAAGGGCACTCAAGTTAATTGATGACGACACTGCCTGCTCCACCATCGACCCCCTGAGCCACCGTAGGAATGTAGCAGCACTGACAAAATTTTATCGCTACTATCATAGTGACTGTTCCTCCGAGATAAACGCTCTCCTGCCTCCACGGCAATCTTATACCCGCAACACCAGATTAGCCCACTCGTCTCATTCCCTTCACCTGCAACTACCCCTTTCACGCACTCAACAAGATATGAATTCGTTTGTTAATAGAACAACTCGACTGTGGAATAATCTCTCGCAGTCAGTATTTCCGAGCTCCTACAACATAGTTCAAACGCAGGGTTCATCACCACCTTCTTCAATACCCCCCCGTACCTTTTAACCCTTAACCTATACCCCCCCCCACCCCTCCCCCGTACTAAGCTTACTGCTAGACATTGCACCATGACGTGACAAATGACATGACGGACTAGTAGTACAAAGGGTGACTCCTGAGCTTAGCACTGCCACATAAAAAAAAGGATGCTCGGTTTTGTTATGAAGCACTCAAATAAGTTTTACGATTACTATAAGCTTATACAGTGAGCGAAATTTCCATAGGTCCACTATTTTTTTTGCAATTTTTTTATATTTTAAACAAGAAAGTGATTTAAGAATACTTAATAAATAATTGCCATGCTGTAATAATACAAAAACTATATCAATTTATTGATGTTATTACTTGTTAAAATTTTTTTTAAATAAATATATACATTTTCAGCTTTGTAGCTACGAAATTTCCATAGTTCCAGTTAAAAAAATTAACATTTAACACTTCATAAATATATAATATTAATACTTTATATATTTATATTAGTAACGTGTATTTCCTCCGCGGTTTTTTATGACTTCAAATATTCTGTTTTTCATACTGCCTATGAGTTTTCTTAAAGTTTCTTCGCCAATACTCATCCATGCTTCTTTAATGGCTTTTTTCAACTCTTCTACAGTGTTGTATTGTTTCGAATTACCGTACACCTTTCGCGCAACAATTCCCCATAGATTCTCGATCGGATTCAAGTCTGGTGAACGCGCAGGCCAAGGCAAGACTTCAGCATTACGTTCTTCTAACCACTGTTTTGTCGCTCTAGATGCATGAATCGCTGCATTATCATGCTGAAAAATCCAATCCTCAAATAGTAATTGCTCACTGAACTCGATCAAAACATTGTCTAACAGTTTTATATAATTTTGAGAATTCATTCTCGTGGAAATGAAGCAAATTGGTGTCTTATTATTGAAACAAAAAGCTACCCAAATCATGACTGTTCCACCTCCAAAATTTCGACTCATAGAAATGTCTAAATCTTTGCGTAAATCATGCCAGTAATATTTGAAACCGTCTGGACCATCTAGATTAAACTTTTTTTCATCAGAAAATATAACTTTCTGCCACTGAGCATCCCATGTCATGTGTTCTTGAGCAAATTTTAATCTGGCGTCTTTGTGGCTTTTCGTTAATGGCGGTTTCGTCAGTTTTTTTGTCCATTTAAGATGATTGCAATCAGACAAAATTTGTTGCACACGGCGCTTTGTTACAGGCAGGTTAAAATCTTTCTGAATTTGGCCTGCTGTGGTATTGCCTTTGCTTGCTTCGCGTAAAATAGCTCTCCGTTGCGCATTTGAAAGTTTTTGGTTTCCACCAATTGCGATTCATGCATCTAGAAGAGCGACAAAACAGTGGTTAGAAGAACGTAATGCTGAAGTCTTGCCTTGGCCTGCGCGTTCACCAGACTTGAATCCGATCGAGAATCTATGGGGAATTGTTGCGCGAAAGGTGTACGGTAATTCGAAACAATACAACACTGTAGAAGAGTTGAAAAAAGCCATTAAAGAAGCATGGATGAGTATTGGCGAAGAAACTTTAAGAAAACTCATAGGCAGTATGAAAAACAGAATATTTGAAGTCATAAAAAACCGCGGAGGAAATACACGTTACTAATATAAATATATAAAGTATTAATATTATATATTTATGAAGTGTTAAATGTTAATTTTTTTAACTGGAACTATGGAAATTTCGTAGCTACAAAGCTGAAAATGTATATATTTATTTAAAAAAAATTTTAACAAGTAATAACATCAATAAATTGATGTAGTTTTTGTATTATTACAGCATGGCAATTATTTATTAAGTATTCTTAAATCACTTTCTTGTTTAAAATATAAAAAAATTGCAAAAAATTTGTTGTCTGTAAAGAGGGTTTACGGATGATAGTTTAACGTGACAACGTCATAAGAAAACATTGATGAAATGATTGCATACTTTTATGAATAAAATTGAATCATTTATATTAAACTAGCAAAAACCCGCGTGCATTGCAACGCCTTTCAATAAAATAAGATTATGAGGACACAGTCTGCGATAGGAAAAAGCTATAGTGAAAAAAGAACAAATCTGGGAAAATTGATTTCGGGAGATGACCGCCAAGGACCAAATGATATATTGAGTATACTATATTAGCTATGGTGTTCTACTTATCATACCCTTTCATTTGAAATCCATATCGAGCGGTGTGAAGATAATGGTAATCCAACCTCTGAAGATGGCCGCTATGGACCAAACGATATATATTGAGTATACTATATTGCTTATGGTGTTCTACTTATCATACTCTCTCATTTGATACGCATCTCGAAGGGGTTGTGAAGAAAATGGTAATCCGCCCTCTTGAGATGGCCGCTATGGACCAAACGATATATTGAGTATACTATATTGCTTATATTGTTCTACTTATCATACTCTTTCATTTGATACCCATCTAGAAGGAGTTTTGAAGAAAATGGTAAACCGCCCTTTTGAGATGGCGGCCATGGACCAAATTATAAATTGAGTATACTATATTGCTTATGGTGTTCTACTTTTCATAGCCTTTCATTTGATACCCATGTCTCGGGTGTTGTGAAGAAAATGGCAATCCGCCCTCTTGAGACGGCCGCCATGAATCTAAAGACATAGTCTATGGCATTCTTCTTATAATGCCCTTTCATTTGATACCAATGTCGAGGGGGTAGTGAAGAAAATGATCTTCCTCCCTCTTGAGATGACCGCCATGGACCAAACGATATATTGAGTATACTATATTGCTTATGGTGTTCTACTTATCATACCCTTTCATTTGAAATCCATATCGAGCGGTGTGAAGATAATGGTAATCCAACCTCTGAAGATGGCCGCTATGGACCAAACGATATATATTGAGTATACTATATTGCTTATGTGTTCTACTTATCATACTCTCTCATTTGATACCCATCTCGAAGGGGTTGTGAAGAAAATGGTAATCCGCCCGCTTGAGATGATCGCCATGGACCAAACGATATATTGAGTATACTTTATTGCCTATGGTGTTCTACTTATCATACTCTTTCATTCGATATCCATGTCGAAGGTGTTGTGAAGAAAATGGTAATCCGCATTCTTGAGGTGGCCGCTATGGACCAAGCGACATATTGAGTATACTATATTGCTTATATTGTTCTACTTATCATACTCTTTCATTGGATACCCATTTCGAATGGGTTGTGAAGAAAATGGTCATCTGCTCTCTTGTGATGGCTGCCATGTACCAAACGATATATTGAGTATACTATATTGCTTTTGGTGTTCTACTTACCATAACCTTTCATTTGATATCCATGTCGAGGGGTTGTAAAGAAAATGGTAATCCGCCCTCTTGAGATGGCTGCTATGGACCAAACGCCTGCTTTTCTGTTGAAATTTTTTTGCTATAAACCTCACGGAGCCCGAGACCTTTCCAACGAATGCAAAACCGTGGAAATCGGATCGTGCGTTCTCTAATTATAGCGTCTGGAAGGAAAACCCGACTTATTTTTATATTATAGATAATAACAGTAAACGTCCCACCTTGCGACTTGTGAATGGTAATAGCACAAGCAGGAACGCAAGGAAACTGTTTTCGTTTACATTTCACAGTTTTCGTCAGTGTAATGTTCACTATTTTCTTATACACCGGCACCCAGTTAGGAGACAGAGTGTTTGGCTTGCTTTGCTTATTGTTGATAATTTGACAAATTTAATCTAATTAATATTGACAATTTTAATCAAATTTTTAAGATTACTACGATCAAATTTTTAAAATTACTTCGGGAGATAACGGGACATAACGGGACATAACGGGACAATGAGTCATCATTTTTCGTGCATGCAGCCGGCGTTCATCGTTTTAATAGACGTTGTCACGTCAAAACATAGTGGACCTATGGAAATTTCGCTCACTGTACGTGTCATTAGTAAGGTCTCACCTTGAATATGCCTCTGTTATTTGAGCTGCTCAGCATTAAGTTCACATCAAGAGGATTGAGTCGATGCAAAAATCCTTTACTAGACATGCGCTTCGTAAATTAAGATGGGAGTACAGCTTGTCTAGATATGATGTTAAATGCAAAATACTGGGCTTGCAATTTTTGCCTTTTTTTTCACTTATAAAAAATATTTTTTCACTTATTTTTTAAGTTTTTATTTTTTTTTGCTTTACATATTTTACTTACTACGATTTTACTATTCAAAGAATAGGCACAGCCAAGAATTTCAGAAAGCAAGCATCTCTTTTTCTATCTTCCTCTACTTCTCTTTAGTACTTTCTGTCTTTTTCTATCTCCTGCTCTTTTCCTTTCTTGGTCCTTACTCCAACACTTTTCCTTCTTTCTCGTCCCGTCCCTCTCATAGTTTATTAAGGTTAGGTTAGTCTATCTATTATGCATTTTTCTTTTGTTTATGTAATTCGCTGTTAATATAATAAATAAATAAATAAATAAAATAAATAAATAAACTGCATCTGCAGACGTTCGCACTCTTTACCGGCCCAGACCAAACCAAAATATGACCAGACCATACTGTAGGTACCTATCTAATAAACTATACTATAGTTGGTAATGATATTTAAAATGCCCTATTTTGTATGTGAATATCTAATGGCAAGGAAATCTCAAAATGGATTTGTTCCCCTTTTTCATACTTCGTACCTTCAACCTAAGTTGGTCCTTGAAATTATAGTTACACACGAAACATTCAAAATTGCTAATTTCTTCATCTAGATTCAAAAACAAAAGTGCCTTTCGCAGACGTTGATTCGCCAAATTTTCGTCAATCAATGTGTGCGCCAAATTCTGTGAATTATTAAAGATTACATCTTTTCTGCTGTGGGTCATCCTTTTAACAATAAACGAAGATATATGTTTTGCTGAAAATAATATAATTGCTATTATTCAAACTCAGCGTAATTGAAACATGATCAATTTCGAATCATATGAAACACATTTATCATTTTTTGATTAGGTTAATAACTTTCGTGATAATGAATTTGATTATCATCCATCAATCAATCAATTACGTTTGTTTTATGCAAAAAAGCAAACTAACGTCATAGAATAAAACGGAATTCTAGAATTATTGAATATCAATCCCCGCTAAAAAAAAGATTGAATAAATATTTAGAGAAATTTTTTGTTAATCATTTGTATTCGTCTGAAATTACCTGCTTTGGTTCTCTTCACCTTGACGATTCAAGAAGCCACACGTCTACATTTAATTGACCTGTTAGAAAACGCAATTAACCTGAGTGTTTAATGCTCTGCAGTTATTTTCCCATAAAATTTTCTGCGCGTGCCAGGAATGTGCGAAGATTTTTTTTGGTAATGTTATCAGTTCGATGGAGAAAGAATTTGGGATTGAAGTTGGGAATTTTAGCAATTTACGTTGAATACTTGGTGGGAGTTACTCGATTCTAACTTAAAATTCTGCTGCGATATCTGCAAAAAATATTTCCTGATTGATTATAATAAACTAAATTTAGTCACACCGGATTGACTATTAAAAAGTTGTAAAATCTAACATGTGCTCCTTTTCAATACACTAGTGAACTCAAGAATTTCAGGGTTTTCTTTCACCGTTAACAATAAATAAATAGCGAAGGGTGCTCTTTATGTATATGAGAAAATAAATAAATTTTTACGAACAAGCATCGCAATATGATAAAGAGAAAGTATCCATCATAATCTAGGAGAAAAATAATAAATGTTAAGCGGCCTGTTTATTCTTCGAAAAGAAGGTAAAAAAATACAGAACTAAATACTGTAAAACTAGGGTTAACCGCTGCAATAAACCCTAAATCAAGATGTGGATTTCAAGTGCTAATTAGCTTTAAGATAGCTCTATTCTTTTAGGCGTTAATCACGCCCTTCCAGTATGGCGAAACCTGAGCCTCTTTAGTTAGTTATAATTAATAGGCCTGCAGCGCATCCCATTTTTTCGCTCGAAGTGATGGAAATGAGATAACCGGTTGAGACTAATTGCAAACGATAGAGGATGGAAAAATGCATATACAGTTGATTTTGGCCGAAGTTTGGACATGGCCAACATATAAAAAAATCATGGAAATGCCTTTTTTCGTTAGTGCGGTTTGAACGAAATTTTCACTTTATCTCGCCATATCTCAGTTGATATGGCAGATATCAATTTCAAATTTTAACAAAGGCTAGTTTGACTAATTCCCTAAATATAAAACTTTAACCGAACTGGTTACATCATTTAAAAACAAAATGGCGAATGTTTAAAAAATTTCCAACAGATTCGTGAGATTTTTTTTCTAATCAAAAAGTTGCGTTATAGATTTTTGAAATTCGCTCTTTTGGCTAAACTACATTGCAGCCAAATACTTAAGGCAGTTTTCTGTAAATTTTCAGATCAAAATGTCCTCCGGTTCAAAAGTTACATTAGCATTTGTTGACACTCAACTTCGTCCGCAACAAACGTTCAGATTTAAAGTATTTCCTGCTAGTTAATTTTTTTGTTAGAAAATTACATAAGTGTTTGATTTTCATCATAAATTTTTATCCGATTAAGGTTTGATTATATTTTCCTATTGGATAATTCATTTAATTTATATTCATTATTTATTTCTATACAGATCTCAAAATGTCTATTAATGGCAAAGGAGTGAAGTGTTTTTTTGTTTGTGATATCTTTTTAAACGAGCGCGAACTTGCTGCACTAGTAAGCAAAACAGGAATCGATGCTCTTCTTGAGTCTGCTAACCAAAATAATTATGGTATTTCAAGAAAGTTATTTGCTGCCGTGATAGCAACTCTTTGAATCAAATCAAATTTCATAATGATTGTAGAAGTATATACAATAAAAAGGCGCGGACTAGTAAAAGTTCAGAATTTGATACTGATGGTAACCATACGAAGCACGGGATCTTTTGACTGGGAGAATTTGTGTTTTATATGTAATCATGGTAAAAACTTATCAGCAGTAACATCGAGGCCATTCGAAATATGTGAAAATATTTTACAAAGCAACAAGGTGACTAAAAATGTCCGCGATTTACTTACAAAAACCCCGAATTTATTAGAGGTCAATGCCAAGTATCACAAGCCGTGTTACGCGACATTTTGTAACGAAGCGAAGAATGCTGAAATCTCAAACAAAAGTGAGACAAAAAAACGTTATTTGTGGAAAATGGCTGCCACCGAGATATGGAAAAAGAATGAAAGCTTCTTGCAGAACGGAGAAATATTTTTTTTTACCTGACTTCCATGCTGAATTTACAACAAATTTACAAAAGCAAGGCACTTCCAAGAATGAAGCGCAAGCAATACTCTCCCATGAAGTGAAAATAATTCTTTTGGAAACTGCTTCAGATGGTGTTATATTTCACTCAAAAAAAGGGTGTCCTGACATTATTTATTCGACAAATTGGACCATCTTCGAATTACTGAAAAGAAAAAAAAAACGCCAAATGCAACCACAGCATATATGTAAGTGATATGTTGATGCTACAAACGATTCAGTAATTTTACACCACGCTGTCGAAAAAATCAGGGTAGATATCGATAAAGTACCTAAAACTTGCGAATATCCGAACCCATCCGATTTGCAGATCAATTACGCACATTACTTCGTTCTATTTTAACAATAAAAAATTATATGTAGTTTTGCTACTCGTGTAGTTTGCAACGGCTACAATGTCGAGTGTCAAAAAATGTTAACGTAACTTTTGAACCGGAGGACATTTTGATCTGAAAATTTACAGAAAAATGCCTTAAGTATTTGGCTGCAATGTAGTTTAGCCAAAAGAGCGAATTTCAAAAATCTATAACACAACTTTTTGATTAGAAAAAAGAATCTCACGAATCTGTTGGAAATTTTTTAAACATTCGCCATTTTGTTTTTAAATGATGTAACCAGTTCTGTTTAAGTTTTATATTTAGGGAATTAGTCAAACTAGACTATGTTAAAATTTGAAATTGATATCTGCAATATCAACTGAGATATGGCGAAATAAAGTGAAAATTTCGTTCAAACCGCACTAACGAAAAAAAGGCATTTCCATGATTTTTTTATATGTTGGCCATGTCCAAACTTCGGTCAAAATCAACTGTATATGCAGTTTTCCATCCTCTATCGATTGCAATTAGTCTCAACCGGTTATCTCATTTCCATCACTTTTTTCATTTCTAGAGCACTTTTTGGGGATTCGCTGCAGGCCTATAATGAAGCCGTGCCCTGGGGCTTCTGTTTCCAGTTGAGGGCTGTGCCTAGTTACTATTTCAATATCAGTATTACCCAATATCTTCAGGTGCTCTCGAGTAAAAATAAAAAATGAGCTTACAGCGGGCAAACACCGGCCGCTTGGCTTATGGAGGGGGATATGATGGCGATAGAAATTTTAAGCAAAAGATGCAAATTTGAACCAAGAAAGAATCTGCCCCAAATACATTGTTGAATTTGTTTTATGGGAACTTGAACATCGTCGCGTCGGTTTGTTGTACGTGAAACGTGAAGTATGTGATGTGTGTTGATTTGTATTTTAGTGGGAAATTTTCGTATTTAACCACTCGAAAAACAAACAATCGTGAAAGAATTTAATTGCAGTGTGTTGAAAAAGATATGAGCACCGGATATCATGATGTTTTTTTCAATAAATGCACAGTGATTTTTTTTGGAACATCTGTACCTTTTCGGAGGATTGGACGGAAGGTATCATAATGGAAACAACCAAAAAGATGGATCTAACAATATGTGACAACTGGAGGGGCATCCGTTTATTATCTACTGTGGGCAAAATTTTGTCCCATATATTACTATCTAGGTTAAGAGAGGTAGTAGAGCGAACGTTTAGAAGGCAGCAGGCCGGATTCAGGAAGGGCCGCTCATGTATAGATCATATTAACACCTTGAGAATCATAGTGGAGCAGTCTACTGAATTACGATCCTCCTTTACCTTGCTTTCGTAGACTATGAGAAAGCGTTCGACTCGGTTAATATGAGCTCTATATGGCAGGCACTACGGCAACGTGTACTGCCTGATAAAATATTAGAATTGATAAAAGCCCTAAACAACAATGCCAAATGCAGAGTTCTTCACAATGGAAAATTATTTGACAGCTTTGAGGTGATTTCAGGATTACGACAAGGATGTCTACTTGCGCCATTACTATTTCTTATAGTAATAAATGACATCCTTGTCGGCGCTCTAGATAATAGAACAGTGGAGTTTGCTACACCGCCTTAAGGATCTCGACTACGCGGATGATATCTGTTTTCTGGCCCACAGACATCAGGACCTGAAAAACATGTTAAGCAATTTGGCAACAGAAAGTAGTCCAGCAGGCTTAAGGCTAAATCCGACTAAAACTAAGAAATGCGGATAAATGCAAACACCATTGAACGGACGTGGAACTGAAATTGCCTGATTTGCTTGAAGAGAGCCATTGCTATCCTGTTTAAGGCTAAAACTCTACGACTTGACGTCAATACTGGAACTTTTCGTTAAAGCCTGCTGGCTAAAGTGGTGCCGGATGCAACAGCAAAGGAGGAGAAACTTGTTAAAAAAATTAAAAAAATAATTATTTTTTATTCTGATTTCCATGAAGATCGGTATCTGTGGGGTTTTAATGTAGCAAATAACGAATTTATGATCAGAACTAATAAATTTTAAATTTTGGGCCAATATGGCGCACGAATTTTGCCAAACATGTATCATTTCCCGGTCAGATGTATGCAGGTTATTCAATAGTTGGGAAATGTGAAAATCTTCACATCCTAACTCGAAATGGAACAACATTGTCTATCCTGGTCATTTAACCTATTGTCGTGAAGTTTTCCGCATTCTGAAATGTAGGAAATTTCTTGAATTCCTTTAACCTGGGGGGCAATTCTGGTTCGGTGCAGTGAAAACGTGAAAACACTTTACACGTTTACACATTTGTTTGCGATTCTTATACCGTGCAAACCGCTCTCAAAAACTTTGCACGCTCAAAAATATTTTACACCGTCAAATTTAGAGTGAAGCCGTGAAAAGTTTACACTTTAAATATGTGCCTACTAGATTTGATAAACTGTCACTTGCTAGTATAAAAATTCAATTCAGCCTTTATTCAGCATTAAGTTTACACGAATGCAACGAGAATCGCTTTTTCAGGTTCAGTGCAGTGATAAAGTGAAAAAAGGTGTGTAAAATGTCAAGTGTAAACTTTTTTTCACGTTTTCACTGCACCGAACCAGGGGGGCAATTCTGGTTCGGTGCAGTGAAAACGTGAAAACACTTTACACGTTTACACGTTTGTTTGCGATTCTTATACCGTGCAAACCGCTGTCAAAAACTTTGCACCCTCAAAAATATTTTACACCGTCAAATTTAGAGTGAAGCCGTGAAAAATTTACACTTTAAATAAGTATATGCCTACTAGATTTGATAAACTGTCACTTGCTAGTATAAAAATTCAATTCAGCCTTTATTCAGCATTAAGTTTACACGAATGCAACAAGAATCGCTTTTTCAGGTTGGGTGTAGTGATAAAGTGAAAAAAGGTGTGTAAAACGCCAAGTGTAAACTTTTTTCACGTTTTCACTGCACCGAACCAGAATTGACTCCCAGAATTGACTCCCAGAAACAATAAAAATTGTAGAAATATGTTTTCAAATTTGTTTAGGTTTTCTATATTATTTAATAAAAAAACGCTGTACAGGACAGCTATCCACAGTTTTACCGGTCAGTCTGCAAGGAGGATCTTCGGGGACAATTTACGCCCCATGTGTTAGCCAGAAGCACGCCAACCACTAGCGAATACTCCTCTGAACTAAGAGCGAAATTAACGGAGATCCGTCAGGCGGTCCGGGGAAATCATCAATCTATCAGCAACAGGATAAAAACCCGGTACTACCTAAGGGCGAACGGATCTGAATTTAATAGAGGTGATCGAGTTTACCTATAAAATCCTCGACGAATAAAATGTAAATTGCCAAAACTACAAACAAAATGAAAGGGCCTCCCCTCTCGCATCCAAAAAGTTCTATCGGTAAGAACGGGACCTGGAGGAAGCTGTATTCGGGACGAACACTAAGCAAGAAGGGGGCAGTGTAACGGCTAACCGAAAAGAAAACGTTAAGATTCCCATCCACCGAGAAGTTTCGTGTTCAGAGGCATCTACTTGAATGCATATATAACGCAGTGTCACATCTCTACTTAGTACGGTTTTTCTAACTGAACCACCGAGAAGATTGGGAACAAGGAAAAAAAAGAGAAAGTAGAAACACATGTGTGCAAAGGGTTTTATTTTGAATTTAAAGTTGTTAAAAAGAAACAAATTGTTCCAAGTAATCCCTGACCAATCCCAGAACGCTCGAGAATACTACAACATTTTTTATAGATAACTCTAAATTTTTTATTTGATTTGTGGTTTTTTGCATTATCCTTTTTTACTACCACCGACAGAGCGCACATAACTTTTTTTTATTTAAAGGCGTTGTAACGCACGCGGGTTTTTTGCTAGTTAAAAATATGTACGGAAAACAAATTATGAAACCCATGTCGGTAAAGTTGATCTAACAAATCAGTTAACTTTTATTGCTCTCCTAAAAATATAATTTCCAACACCTTTCAATAACATCTTCATTCCAAATAGTGGTAACGCACCCGATAATTAAAAAACAATTTCTTAAGCTATAGCTTTTCACTACCTAATTAATCATTGTTAAATAGCTCCTCATATAGCAATGTTTAATGAATATATCATACCGACAGTTTCGTCTAAGAAATTTAAACTCTCATTAATTAATAATGCTTTAACAGCTTTTTTCCGAAATAAAATATTCGGGCCATCTTTTAAGGAAATTAATGGTGAGGTAAGTGTAAAATTTCTTTAGATAATAATTAACATAATTTAATAATTATTAAATACTAATCATAGAATCCTGGATGAACTTTTAAAACCGGATTAAGCTTGACAACTATTTATTATTGTAGTGAAGTTTCGTGGAATCTGAAAATTGCGGTAGTCAGCCATCAGAGGAAAGGGGAGTAGCATGTAGGTAGTACATATATGGAAATCCAAGTGACGGCCAATGATCTTGGTACTAAAAGGCAGAATATGATAAAACTATTGAGCTATAATCTTCTTAGGAAGTTTGGTGAGAGACTAATAACATCATTCGTAAAATGTCTGGCGAATGAACATAAGAATAATGTGCACCGAGCAATACAACAGTCTGAAAAACCCAAGGCGCGGAAGTTCTACCGAAGAACCCGTGGTTTATGGAATTTATTCACCATGTCTCCATGAACTTATTCACCATGATCCACTGATCGCTGATTATGGCGGGTGTGTCCAAAGCTTTGGGGATAAAGTTCTGGTGCGTAACCTTATTTAGATGCCGTGCGCGGTCAGCATTTGAAGGATGACTAGAAAATTTTCATGGATAAGATATCACGACGTGCTGCAATTATTATGGTACTACGTTGACTACTGACAATATTCGAATTATGTATGTGAACGACGGCGATACTACAAACTCCACAAAGACGAGATCTACGAGCGCTTTCGCGACATTAATATTTTGAGCTGATTAGGCGGATGATGCACGGCTCAATGCATTGATTCAATTCTTGTCAACAGTTCGGTGAAAAGTCAGGAGAAGCTCCCCAATCCCGCAAACTTCACTGCGATACGCTCCCTTGGCCCGACCACTGATAATTGTCAGTTCGAATAGATCTATGTATGCATTGACTTAAGCCTGAACTACATTGAAAAGCAGTGCAGTGCAGCACTGCGAAGTGAAATTTAGACTTCTTGTAACTGAACGTGGCAACTCACATTAACTTCACTGCCTTGCACTGCACTGCACTGCGCTGTCTTGTCTTAGGCTAATTTCTAAAAAACTGCTTCGCACTGCATGCCAATTTCTAAAAAACATCATATGAAGTTGTCATTGCCATTGTTGTCAAAATGGATAACTAAAAATTGATAGAAATAAGGACTTTCTAGACAACAAAAGTCACAGGGACTACAAAAAAAATTACAAAAGGCTATATAGGAGTAGTCAATGTGTCTTACTACGCGTTCTCTAATAAACTACTGCAACATACTGCGCAGTGCTGCTGAAATGGGCAGCACATCTAGCGAACAAGTGAAGATAGAAGTTATAGGATGTGACAGCGAGATAAATCAAGCCTCTATTGGAAGGACGATGTACACTAAAACACCCAATGTCCAGGGATGCTAAACCCGAAGGTACTTTTGGTGGAACGACCAGTTGCGAAAGTTCAAGCTCAGATTCTTGTCCTAGAAGCAAATAATCCATAGAATAGTTAAGCAAAACAATTTGCAAGCTAGATCAACTTGCTTAACAATTAGTAAGAAACAAAACAATCTATAAAGCCATTTTTAAAAAGTTGCTGCTTTTTTAATTTTAAAGGGAATACATAATAATAAAAATAAATAATAATAAAAACAATAATCAAATAGCACAAAGTTCCATGAAGGACTACTAATGGCACTTTGCATTAAATTAAAACATGCGATTAGATAGCCGGCCCACTTTTGCGTTGCATTCTAGAAACGTTTTAGAATCAAACTTCCGTCTTACACAGCTACAGTAAAGTTGCACAAAATCGTAATTAATCTTAACGCGGGTTTCAAAGATCATAGCATAGACTGCATTGCTACAACAAGATTATTCCTTTGTCTTAATTCTCGCCTTGATCAGATTCTAGTATTCCGGGGAAATTTAAAAGCCCAGATTTGAAACCTAGCTAAAGCTTAAAGCATTTATTTTGGATCTCAGCCTAGATCGGGCTGGTCTTGTGACTTGGGTAAAGTAGAAAATTTTAAAACCTTGGTGCAAAACCTAACACCATTTATCAGGCATTTGTGAGGTTTAGTCATAATTATTAGAAAATAAAATATAAACAGAAAGTACAACATCGCGAAGGTTGATGGATGTCGAAAGAATTATACTTCTTTGCGACTTGATTACGTATCTTAAAATGTAAACCCAACTAGTAATAGTTTTATTGTCATTGCGATTCAGGCTTGAAATAAATTACACTTCTCTTGCATAAAATCACTTTTCAGGAGAAAGTATAGATGTATATTTGGTAATGGTTTCTTTTCTTCAAAGTAGGGGAGACTGGGTACGGTTGAAACAATTTAGATTTTATTGTCCGCAGCATCGCTACTACCGAACCAAGCAGCGATTGAGACATGCTAAATTCAAGGGCATGTTTCCATCTACCAATTCGCAGTATTATTTGAGTGCCCGGTGTTTTGTAATTTGTGTAAAATCAAATTAAAAAAATAAATAAAATTGTTTCAACCGTCCACATGCCAGGGGCGGTTGAAACAGTGATTGGGGTCAATTGAAACACATGCAAATCTAGGTTACAACTTATCAATAAAAATGAAAATTAACAGCAATTAACATCAGTTGGGTTTTTGGACCGTAGTTATGCCTGTTTTATCAGCATTATATATATCTTGTGGCTCAAATTTGTTACGGTCCATGACAAACTCAAACTTGAAATAGTCCAATCATCAAATTGTTATAAAAAGCATCTACATTGCTTTTGTTAAAACTAGTTTCCCGTGAAAGGGTTGTAGCCTGCGCTCCCCGTACAGATAGTTCAGTTATAGCTAATGTCTTGGTGTTAATCGCCAGATGCATCTCGCTTTCGAATATATCTTAGAAGCGAACAGTGGTGCACTCCATTTTTCTCCGTCGCTTTTCGTAACGAATCCCCTGCTTTTACCTTCTCATAGGCTTCTTTATATCTTGATAAATCCACCTGCCCCCGCGAATTTTTCTTTCACGTTCCCTCGGCATCTACAGAGCAGGGAATGTAAATAAATAAAATGTTTCAACCGTACCCACAAAAAATGTTTCAACTGTACCCATGCTCCCATTTGATACAAAACAGTTTATAACAACGGCAACACTAATTTTACACAAATACTAATAGACGCTGTCATGTTCTAAAAACATTGATTCAAACAAAACAAAACCACTCAAAACTGTCAGTTAATGAAAAGTATAGTAAATTGAAAAAATTGTACTACAAAAATTCTTACTTTTGCTTGTGAAATTACAGTGGGGTCCCCTGGAAACAACCACAACCTGTAGTGATCGTCGCGCCACTAAGATTCGTGTTCGAACTTGTCGTTCGCTTTGTTCGTTCTTTATACCCCTCCCCTTACTGCACACGATTCGAAAGATATTAACTCTGTTTCAACCGTCCTGTGTTTCAACCGTACCCAGTCTCCCCTACCCTAGGTTACCCGCTTTCTGCTATAACGTGATCCAAAAATTTTGAAGAGGCAAAAAATAATCGTAAATAGTCTTTGATCCCTGGAGTGGTTTGGAGGGTTTCATTCGCCTAGTTTTACCCATTTAAAACACCTTTCACTCTTAACAGTATTTTTTCTAAACACCCGTGCTATTTTTGAACATGCAGGTCTCAGTTGAAATACCTAAAACTTAGAAAGACCCGATCTTCCAACTGAAGGTACCGTAAGTGTGTCCTAGCCACTCAACTCAACCGCTGAAGGACTGACGGACAACAAGAAAGTTTCCTCTCCCACGCTTTCTGCCTGACTGCTCCGGCGTTGCAGACCTAATCGGTCTGTTGACGGGATAAGCAGGCGTAACACTGCAACAAGGTCATGAGCCTTAAGTAAAACCGGCCCAGCCCAACATACGGCAGGAAATTTATTATTAATTTTTGTAACATTCGGCGGGACTGCATTTCTGCATTCTTCTGTTTTCTTTACAGAAGCCCTAATATTAGTAATGAACCCATCACTTCAGCCTTCGACGCTATTACTGAACGGATTTCCGGATTTTTATTTTCCCACCCGAAAGTGAAATCTTTGTAGGGGTCAACGATCCCATGTACATTGGCTAAATTACTCAAATGCATCAGTGTTTCTGGCAAGGAGCCCATCTCCTGGATTTGTATTTCCGTAGTACCAATGCGAACTAAGCCGCTGTCTGTGTCACCAAAATAACACCAGCGGGTATGAGTTTGTTCATTCCTCACCACTCTACCAAATCTATGAAGCCTAGGCCGAACAGATGGTTCAATGGGGAATGTGTGAATGCAATTAAAGCTAAAGAGCTTATAGAGCATATAAAAGTTCGCCTAATGAGTCACTTCGTCGTGTAATTGAGAAATTCCTTAATTCCATCATCAGGAAATTCGAAGCATCATTCGATGGTTGACTGAGAAGTAAGATTCTCAATACCGCTACACGCAGTAAAAATTCTGGTCCTTGGTAACTTCCATCAAGATGAATTTTACTACCTCCTCAACACCTCCTTTCGTCCACAACAAAGAAGTAAAAACATAAAGCAAACCCTATGGCAATTTGTTCGCCTCTAATTCTTCTTTACCCGATACTGCTATGACTCCCCTACCCTCGAGAAAACCACCCTCTCAATGGATGGGGTTCACTTCAGGACTCACGAGGTACTTAGGTGCTTGCTCGACGTCAACAAATTCACTGGCCCGACGAAATTCCCCTTATGGTACTTCTCTGAAGTGTATCCTGACTCTTGGAAATTAGCGCATGTTCATCCCATTCCAATAAAGGTGAAGCCAACCACCCCCTTAAACTACCGCTCACTAGCAATTAATTCTGTTCTCTCCAAAATATTGGAGACAATAGTTAATAGAAGGCTGAAACATAATATCTAGAATCCAACCAAATTATACACAACAGGCGATCTACTGGTGATCTCCTTGTATGTTTAACCGAGCGTCTCAACGAAAGCATCCACCGCTTCGGTGAGTCTGGTCAGGTTGTTTCAGATATCTCCAAGGTTTGAGACAGAGTATGGCTTGCTTCGACCGGGTGCAAAATCGTGCCATCAAACTCATTGGTGATGGCACATTTCGCGCCTTTATAGACCCTTTAAGTCACCATAGGAATGTAGCAGGACTCTCTACACTTTATCGCTATGACCGTAGCGACCGTTCCGCTGAAATTCAGGACCTCCTGTCTGCACGGCAGTATTTGCCCCGCAACACAAGGCTAGCCCACTCCATTCACCCCCATATCTTACAACACCCCCTTTCACGCACAATACGGTCTAGAAGTTCTATGAAGTTTATGAATAGAACAACTGGACAATGGGAAATCTCCCACAGTCAGTATTTCCGAACTCGTACACCTTAGAGTTCAAACGTAAGGTTCATCGACACTTCCTTGAGCACCTCTCAGACCTTCTAACCCCTTAATATCTTGAATTCTAGACTATCCTTGGCAGAACATCCCGAACGCGAATCTTCTTCAACGAATGCTCGACCAAGTTTAAACCACTCATAATAACCCAAAATCAAGGAGACAAAGTTTATGTCAATACATTGCTTTGACGATGTCCACAACTGCAAAATGGTCGAACACGAGAAAAGTATTTACGAAAATAGGAGTGCCCACTTCACAGTATTCACTGTACAAAGAAATCTCTCGAGGTGCTCACAAAGGATAAGACTCAATAAAAATTTTCCGAGCTCAAAGCCATAAGATGTGAGCCCAGCTTGATACAGATGTCAGATGGATCACAAGGAAGTGGTCTGGTACAGTAAAATAGACTTCTGCTGCAACCTTTTTATGCCTCCCAAAGCGGATACCGCGATTTAGTTGTAAAAAATGAGACTGGTATCATTTTCATAAGAATGGTCAATTTCCTCTAATGAAGGAAGGTCGTTTTTAATAACCCTCTGCTTAGTGAAATCTTTTCTTCACATAATGTGTTGTTTTGTGCAATTATTAGTCGTAGAGTAGTAGCATGCATCTTAGGTCAGTCCTTGAACTAGCGGGCGGTGTACCTCCTTATTTACTTGGTATAGTCTGTTACTGCCGGCTTCACAACCTTTTTCGGTTGATTAGCGGGATTCACTTCTTGAACTCGTATAACATGTCAGAGTTGAAACTAGGGGTTTACCGCCTCCTACTAATGCATCACCCAAATTCCCCTTGACCTTTTCTATCCTCTTATATCCTTCGTGCTAAGCTTACTACTTACTAGACATTGCAACTTGTTTAAAATACAATTTTATTTAGCACATTCACCTGAAGAACGATTTTCCTCGCCGAAATTTCAAATTATTCCTACATTCACAAACTGCACACTTCATTGTTCTTTTTTCACAGAAAACTCACTCGTAAGAACTTGAATTACACTAAAAACAATTCTTTAAGCTTTCTTTCTTTCTTTTAGTTAGTTTTGAGAAAAACCGTTTGCGTAAACCTTATAAAAAGCTCGTTTTAAGAAAGTATTCCACCGAACGCGGGAACACAAGCAGTCAACTAACCCAATTTGACAGTTGACCCGAGATTTCACTACGCTCGCACACAGGGATTTTATACACGGGGTCCTTTCCTGTAGTTCTCTATTCTAAGGCACCTTGAGGTTAGCGACATGGCGGACTGGTGGTATAAACAGTGCCATCTAGACTTCTTTAACAAAACAATACTTTATTTTAACGATATTTACGATATTTCACGTGTGCGGGATAAGTATATTTATGTTAAGCAAAAGATATCCTTGTGGAATATTTTTACTTATTTATGTTTATTAATAAATCTAGTTGTTATTATTCAATTAAATGTAATAATTTCACAATAAATGCTACTAACAAAGTATGATTAAATTATGTAAAATGATGTCTGTGGGAACTTAGAAAACAGTTGAACTAACCTCAATTGCAATTCAAAAACTGAAATTTCAAAATTTCTCGTCCTAACTACATCCGTTCTACTAACCGCAAAAAAAGACCCGAATCTTATATTCGGAACTAGAAGTTTTCAAATCCTACAAATAGATGTCGCCAAACGCGATGTTTTTATGGGGACTTGACTCCGTATCTTATCCTCATAGGAATAAATTAGAGAGGAAGGTTATTTATAATTCTTTTATTAAGTTGTTAACCCGAAGGCTGTACAAAGAGAACTGATTTCTTATTCTAAAACAATTTATAAATTAAACGTTAAAATACATCAGTGCTTACTTATCCTAAAATTAAATCTAATTTAGTCTAAAGTAAAGTGTTTTAATTTCGTTTGTGTACAGTGGTTTTTCTGTAACATGTTGTTGTGTATGATCGTCTTTCATGTAGATGGCGCTGAACAACCTTTGCAGTTGGGTCGCCACATTACTCCCCTTCCAGTAACACCGTAACTAGTTGTTAGGTGTTGCGAAACGTACCAGATTTCTTTTTGCGGCTGGTCCGTCGTATGTTCTTGGCGTTTGACTAATTATCAGATCATCTTGGAGAGTTGTTTCCTGTAAAATCGCAGGCTTTAGTCGGTCTACTGAGACGTTTGAGTGTTTTCCGTTGACCTCAATGGTATAGTATGCGTCATTATCTCTCTTGATAACGGGATGAGGTCCGGTGTATGGCTGGTCCAATGGTTTCTTCACTCCATCTACTCTTAGGAATACATGTGTACACGTAGCTAAATCCTTATGTATGAAGATTCTTGGCTTGTTATGATGTGCGGTTTGACGTGGGCGTAGCTCTCGCATGTGTTCCCTCAGTGCTTCCTTAAATATCATTCTATCAGGTTGAAAGTCGTCTTGCATAAAAAATTCGCCAGGTATTCGTAGGGTTGTACCAAATACCAACTCGGCGCTGGAGGTACCGATGTCTTCTTTGAGACAGTTCCTTAATCCTAACATAACTACTGGTAATACTTGTATCCAGTCTTCATTTTGATGACATTTTATCGCGGCTTTGAATGACCGATGCCATCGTTCGATTAACCCATTCGCCTGTGGGTGGTATGCTGTAGTGCGATTCGTCCGACTTCCAATCAGTTTAGCGAAAGCGTCGAAAATCTGCGAGTCGAATTGCGTGCCTCTATCCGTCGTTATGATAGCTGGTGTGCCGTATCTCGAGATCCATGTTTCAAAAAACGCTTCGACCACCGTGGTTGCCGTTATATCCTTGATTGGCGTAGCCTCCGGCCATCGTGTAAAACGATCAATCATCGTTAAGCAGTATTTGTACCCTCTTACTTCCGTCATCGGTCCAACAATGTCGATATGCACATGTTGAAATCGACCATCCGGGACGTCGATGTGTTGTGGTATTCGTTTAGTATGTCGACTAATCTTTGACCTTTGGCATGGTAAACAAGATCGTGACCATTCGTTGATGTCTTTGTTCATTCCTGGCCAAATAAATTTTCTCGCAATAGCTTTTCTCGTAGCTTTGCCGCTGCAATGCGCAGTGTTGTGAACGTTGTCAAAGATCCTCTTTCTTAATGGTTTGGGTAAGTATGGTCGTATCCTATCGGTAGAAACATCGCAGTATACCGTAGTCTCCGTGTTACATAGTCGTAGCTTCTTAAATTTTATTGCACCTGGGTGTTGCAGTAGTTCCTTCAGTTCTTCGTCCTTCTCCTGTTCACTCGCTATGTCTTCCGTAGTGACACAAACTGGTAAGACAATATCGTTAATTCTCGATAAAGTGTCGGCTACTGCATTATCCGTTCCCGAGATGTGTCTAATATCCGTAGTAAACTGTCCTATTAGATCCAATTGTCTTTGCTGTCTCGGTGATGCTTTCGATGATTTTTGGCTAAAAGCATACGTTAACGGTTTATGGTCCGTGAATATCGTTGTATGTCGTCCTTCCACCAAGTGTCTAAAATATTTGATCGCTGAGAATATGGCAAGAAGTTCTCTGTCGTATGCGCTATATCTCGCTTGTGTTTCCGACATCTTTCTTGAGAAAAATCCTAACGGTTGTCGTTTTCCCTCGATGTCTTGTTCCAGTACCGCACCAATCGCGATGTCAGAGGCATCAGTCGTCAGCTTCAGTGGTGTGTCCTCTGCTGGATGCGCAATGATCGTGGCTTTTGCTAATTCCTCCTTACACTTTTCGAATGCCGCCTCTGTCTCTGTGTTCCAGTTGATGGGTCTTTTATCCCGTTTCTTCGTTCCCGTGGTAAGAGAATGCAGAGGTGCTTGGATACTTGCTGCACCCTTGATGCATCGTCTGTAGAAATTAAGCATTCCTAAGAATCTCCTTAATTCCTGAACCGTGTTTGGTTTGGGAAAATTCCTTATCGCAAGTACTCGATGTTCGAGTGGTCTAATCCCGTCCTTCGAGACTTCATATCCGAGGTATTCTACCTTTTCCTGTCCCCAATGGCACTTGCTTAATTTGATTATAAGCCCATAATCCTTTAGTCGTTGGAGGACTTCTCTTATGTGTTTGATGTGTTCATCCCTTGAGCGCGATGCTATTAAAATGTCGTCCACATAGCAAAAACAGAACTCCAATCCTCGTAACGTTGTGTCAATAAACCGTTGAAAAGATTGCGCGGCATTTGTTAGTCCAAATGGCATTACGTTAAATTCGAAGAGTCCAAACGGTGTTATTAACGCCGTCTTCTCTCGATCTTCAGGTGCCATTGGTATCTGGAAATACGCTCTTTCCAAATCCATCGTTGTAAAGTAGGTACATCCATGCAAACGATGTGAAAAATCTTGTATGTTCGGTACAGGATATTTGTCTGGTAAGGTCATCTTGTTTAATCGTCTATAATCGCCGCATAATCTCCATGTTCCGTCCTTCTTCTTTGTCATCGTCATGGGATTTGCGTACGGGCTGCTTGAGGGGCTAACAATACCTTCTTCTATCCATACGTTGATTTCCTTTCGTGCTGCTTTGCATCTGCCTGGTGATAATCGTCGGGGGCGTTCGTAGCAGGGTGGACCTTTCGTGATTATGTAATGCCTCACGTTGTGCTTCGGCTCCCTGTACTTCCCTCTTCGTGTGACGTCGATATTTTCTTTGACTAGCTTGAGAAATTCATTCTCCTCGCATACCGTTGTAACTGTTGGCGTCTTGCTTGCTGTCAGCGTGCCAACCGCGGTAAGGTTCGTTATACCGTCTATTAACTTCCGATTCCTCAGATCTGGAAGTAGATGGTACTCGTGTAAGAAATCGGTTCCTACAATCGGCTGGGCTACGTCAGCAATGATGAAGTTCCATGTGAAGATGCGTCTTAATCCGAAATCAACAGTCATTCTCATTTGTCCATAAGTCGATATTTTGGTATTATTTGCAGCATAAAGAAAAAAATCAGGATCGCATTGACAATTTTTGCTAAAATTCTTTGTTAGTACTGAAACGTCAGCTCCCGTATCAATTAAAAATCGCGTGCCAGTCTTTCGGTCTTGCATTAAGAGACGTTTTGAGCTTGATAGCTGACCGACGGACGCCTCGGTACTCGTCGGTTCACCTAGTTTTCCGAATTCTTCGTCCAAGAACACGGTTGTCGACATTTACGTGCCTTGTTTCCAAACTTTTGGTGGTAAAAACAAGTTTCACTATTCTCTTGTGGTTTTCTCCATGGCGATTTCGATCTACCTCGTGCGTGCATGGCGTTGTCTCTACCACGTGACCTTGACCGGAGATTCCTCACCTCCTTCGACAGAGTTTCAACAGCAAGTCTCAGCTCGCTGATGACGCTGTCGTTCGCGTTGTCACCTCTTCCTGCGTTATCACCTCTTGTGCTATGTCCCGTTGGCGTTTGCTTAAATCCCTTATCTGGATCCTCGTGCATTTTCCTTTCTAGCGCGTAGACGTGTGGCTGCATGACTTCAACAATCCGATCAGCTTGAATTGCTAAACCGCTCAGATCTTCAGTATCGTTGACGGCTATGATACCACGTACTTGCTCAGGTAGCTGTTCAGTGAACAGCGAACGCAGGACAGTATTGTTGCATTGACCTCCAGCCAAATTCCTCAGGCGCTGGAGATATAACGAGGGTTTCTCATTTCCAATTGGCTGTCCCCTTAATAAACGCCGCACTCGTGTCTCAGAAGACTCACCAAACGCTGTGATGATCCGTGTCTTCAAAGTGTCGTACTTGTTTCTTTCTGGTGGAGAGTCTATTATGTCCTCTACGACTCCCAGTATTTCGCTATCTAAATTGACCAAAACATGCCTAAACTTCGTAGAGTCCGCAGTGATCCTATTCAATCCAAACGCGGCTTCCGCCACTGCAAACCACCTGGCTGGAGATGTCTTCCAGAATGGTTGTGGTAATTTAATACTAGACACCGCATTTATGTGATTGCCTTCGTATTCATGACCATGACCCGTTGAGGAAGCTGCTTCGAAACGGGGTGGTGGCTGTTGTTCGTTGGCTGATGCCTGCACAGCACTTGGTGTTTCGGCTGGCTGATCCATGTCACCAATTCCTTCCCCGTTTGTGAGAATATATGTATATAAAAGACTTCGCGTGTACTTATTAATTGACTTTAACTTGCGCAAACTTGTTAAGAAGACAAAAAATTACGATTTGCTTTCGTGGTTCTCGAAATATAATATGTATACTGCCCGGTTCCCGTATTTCTCGGACAGTAATATTTGCAACGCACGAAAAAAACTATGTCAAATCGGTCGAATTCACCGTTAGTAACTCGTGGTTAGTGAATTTATGACAAAAATATGAGTTATGTGTTTTGACTTTTGTAAATATATAATTGAACAAATTGAACAACCTCTTAACTCTAAATACTAACTTACTAACTTTTGTCTTCAATGCAACTTCCTTCGCGTTCGGCAATGGGTCGTCTTCTTCTCACTTCTTTATGTTCCTCTTCTCGTTTCTTTGTCGTCTTCTTCTTTCCTCCGGTTGGAGGTCCTTGCTTAGCTTCACCGTCCGGAACCTTCCTTAGGGCCTTAGCAGCTGGCTGGGCCCTCACTCGTACTCTGGATCTTCTTTTCGCTCTAGGTAGGGGTCTTCCTTCGCTCGTCTTTGGGGCTCCTTCCTTCCTTCTCTCGTGGTCAGTCCTTCCTTCGCTCTTATTCGGGACTGGTCTTCGTTCCTGGGACTTCCTTCCTTCTTTCGCTCGCGTTCTGGTCTTCCTTCGCTTTGATTCGGGGTCTCTCTTCCTTCAATCGTCGTCGGGCCTCCTTTGCTTGTATTTGGGGTCCTCCGTCCTTCGGACGTCGTCGGGCCTCCTTCGTTTGTATGCGGGGTCGTCCTTCCTTCGAACGTCGTCGGCCTTCTTCGCTTATGTTCGGGGTCGTCCTTCCTTCGGACGTCGTCGGCCTTCTTCGTTTTTGCTCGGGGTCGGTCGTCCTTCCCCCGTTTATGTTCGGGGTCGTCCTTCCTTCGGACGTCGTCGGCCTTCTTCGCTTATGTTCGGGGTCGTCCTTCCTTCGGACGTCGTCGGCCTTCTTCGTTTATGCTCGGGGTCGGTCGTCCTTCCTTCGGACGTCGTCGGCCTTCTTCGTTTATGCTCGGGGTCGGTCGTCCTTCCTTCGTTTATGTTCGGGGTCGGTCGTCCTTCCTTCGTTTATGTTCGGGGTCGGTCGTCCTTCCTTCGTTTATGTTCGGGGTCGGTCGTCCTTCCTTCGTTTATGTTCGGGGTGTGTCGTCCTTCCTTCGTTTATGTTCGGGGTCGGTCGTCCTTCCTTCGTTTATGTTCGGGGTGGGTCGTCCTTCCTTCGTTTATGTTCGGGGTCGGTCGTCCTTCCTTCGTTTATGTTCGGGGTGGGTCGTCCTTCCTTCGTTTATGTTCGGGGTCACCAATTTCCTATGGGGACTTGACTCCGTATCTTATCCTCATAGGAATAAATTAGAGAGGAAGGTTATTTATAATTCTTTTATTAAGTTGTTAACCCGAAGGCTGTACAAAGAGAACTGATTTCTTATTCTAAAACAATTTATAAATTAAACGTTAAAATACATCAGTGCTTACTTATCCTAAAATTAAATCTAATTTAGTCTAAAGTAAAGTGTTTTAATTTCGTTTGTGTACAGTGGTTTTTCTGTAACATGTTGTTGTGTATGATCGTCTTTCATGTAGATGGCGCTGAACAACCTTTGCAGTTGGGTCGCCACATTTTGACATTTCTGACAATCAATTGTAAATATAACCTGTGTCGGTTGAAGAATTTCACTTAGTATTTATTATGTTACTGCTGCTGTAATTACGGATAACAAAATGATAAAGCAACATATATTAGTTGAGCTTAAACAATTCATTTATTCTGTGGCCAATCATAGGGGCCTATCCAAGAATATAACTGCAACACAATTAATCCGAGGTAGTCTTAACTTGCTAGAAGACCTCCCTGCTGCCCGTGAAGTTGTTTTAGAATATTTCGCACTTGTATTTGATGTATCCGTTGGAAATTATGTTGTTTTCATTGGAAAAGAACCACAAGGAACACCACCAGAAGATGAAGTCATCAATGATATCCAAGAAGCCTTAGAGAATTTAGTTACAAAAGGACCACCAGCCTGGGGTCCGCTTATTGCTTCATGGAGTCTCGATCTTGTTGGGAAGCTATCAGATAAGTATTGGCCTTCTAGGAAACTTGATATTGGTGCTGCCTGCAATTTATGGCTAAATTGCGGGGCAATGAGATGTTTACTTGGACTTATTGCATCGTGCTTCAGGAAATTGAATAATGCCGAGGCTGAAATTTGTGTTGGAACTTTGTTAGGTACTTCGTTTCAAAAATCCATTAAATTTCATTTTAACTTTCCCAATTTTAGCCACATTTAGAAAATATTCAACGACATTTGATTGGGTTGTTGCACGCTTAGGTGGATGCTTCCCACTTAAAATTATTTCACAGTAAGCATGTTTATTATATTTTTGGGTACAAACTTTAATTTTCTAATTTCTATGGCAGAATTTTTCAGTGTGGACTGAAGAGATTTTCTGAAGATATTCGTTGCCGATTTGATTCCGAAATTGGAATTTTAGATTATTTGTCTTTTGCTCATGAAAAAGATCTAAAGCATGCAGTAAGAGAACTTTTTGAGGTAAGTTGGAGTCACTTGTCATAAGGTTTACTATAGCCCATTTGAGTTCGTTTAACGGCTGTTTGTAATGTATTTCCAACAAAAAGAAAAAGGTATGAAGTTTGTGGAGCGTCTTCAATATTCATTATCTGTTATTAATTAACAAAACATTAAATAAACTAAAAGACATAATTGGAACAAATTAATCGATATACACATAAAATTTATGCTGATTTCCAACTCCACGCTCTGTAGTTTAGCGCGATGGCTACATCACCTTCAATAGGCACACACGCGAACGACAGATATGTTAAATTGTCCGACAGCTTTGAGGTGAGTTCAGGAGTACGACAAGGATGCCTGATTTCGCCATTACCACTTCTTATAGTAATAAACGACATCCTTGTCAGCGCTCTAGATAGTAGAACAGGTGGCATACTATGGGGATTGCTAGACCGCCTTAAGGATATCGACTACGAGAATGATATCTGTTTGCTGCTCACAGACAGTAGGACCTCAAAAACATGTTAAACAATTTGCCAACGGAAAGTAGTCCAGCAGGCTTAATGCTAACTCCGACTAAAACAAACGAAATGCCGATAAATGCAAACACCCTTGAACGCACAGCGCTGAATAACCGTGACGTGGAACTGGTAGATAAAGTCTGGTACCTCGGTAGTGTTATTACCTTCAATTGCGGCTATTCAACTCCAACGTTAAGGGAGTTATGTATTTTGTACGATTGCGAAACATGAAACGCACGAAATTCATCACAGGGCGCCTACAAGTTTTCATCAACAGATGCCTACGTATTATCCTAAAAATCCGCTGGCAAGATAGAATTCCTAAGGAAGAAATATGGCGCCGTGCCGACCAAGGATAGAAGAGCAAATCAAGCGAAGGAAATGGAATTGGATTGTCCACACCTTGCGACGCAAAAACGAGAATCTAGCCAAACAGGCCCTAGACTGGAACAACGTGCGGAGGACAACTCTATTAGCAGAGGCGGCAAAAACTGGAAGATGCTGATCGGTGCTGAGAGCTGTCGCACAAAACAGTGTCCGATTGAGAGCAACTGTTTCCGCCCTATGTCCCATGAGGAATTAAAGGGGAATAAGTAAGTAAGGAATGAAAAGCACCCCAACAGCTGCGCTGAATGTCATATTGCATCTTATTTCTTTGGACATGCATGCCTAGCAAATGGTCGCTTCCGAGCCAGGAGCAAGGCTTCTCTTGGAACTCCATATTAATATGGTCACTCATCCATCCTTAGGAGCTTCACCACCGCTGCCGACAACCTAGTTTACACTACACCTACGAGGACCTTGGAGAAAGGTTTCAATACCATCATTCCGGCCAGAGATGACTAGAGAGATGGTGCTATCCCGACTAGGTCATTATGTACCTACACAGATGTTTCAAAAATTGGGAACAGCGTAGGCTGTGGTATCTTCTTCGAGGAATTGAATATAGATACCTCTCTTTGTCGGGAGGCTTTCGAATGGCTGAAGGTAAATAATATATCTCATAAGAATATCGGATAACCATGCGGCCCTAAAGGCTCTTAATTCTGTTGTTACAAAATCCACGACGGTTATGAACTGCCGCAGGTTTCTTGTGTGAGACTGCCGCTCAGTTTGATATAACTCTGTGTTGATTTCTTGGACACAGGGGAATTAGGGGAAACTGCAGGACAGGTGAGCTTGCCTGACAGGGAACCGAAGTGGAAAGGTCCCCCGTCTTAACCCAGATGGGACGCAATTAGCCACCTATAAACTGACTGAGAAAAATCAGCTTAGCTCGAACCAGGCTGTGGAGATATAACGTCCGATCCCCCGAGGGAGGGACCTTCATTGGCTCACCTTTCCTTGATATAAGAGAAAAACACTGGTGTTCCTGACCTCGGTCGCTTTATTAATTACTCCAAATGGCTTTAAATGGCCTGTATGCTGTCCCAACACTATAATAGCATCACAATAGGCTCAATGGTGTGCCTAGTGGGGGAGCAGCCATTTCAACCTAATCTAGGAGATATAACACTTTGAAGGGAACAATTGCTTCCCCAAAACCCATATCACCTGATGCTGATTTAGATCATTATAAGGTGACGGGGTATACTTTAGTGCATAACCTCTGCCCTTGCAACCACCTCTGGCTTAAAACGTTTCAAACTAGAGTAATAAACTAGTGACATTCGGATGTAAGAATTTTAAATACTTCATTTTCGAGTTATTTTTGTTTTTTTTTCAGGATGGTTTTCATATGAAAAAGAAAATTCACGTGGATATAATCCCATATCTCATGCAACTTTCTACCTATTCCGAAATTTTACTACAAGCTATAGTCGAGGTTTTCCTTGAAATATGTAAGATCAAATATTTTTATTCCTTTTCGTTATTTATAATTTCATTTTTTTTGTATTCAGATAACGATAATCTTTTGGAAGCAATTATAAGACAAACACCAATCTGGATGCAAAGCGTTCCGTTTCGAGATATGCAACCATCACTTAACAATATTGCACTGAAAATCAAAACAAACGGAGCTAAACTTCTGCTTACCGTGGCAAAATTGTCTGAAAAATATACATGGTGTCAAGACTTTACTGAGTATACATTGCAAGAACTAGAACAATGTATTTTACTTAAAAGAACATGTCCACTTTTAAATGATCTTGCAAATAATGATTCTAAATGCTTGCTGTGGAAATCTTGTATTAGCACAAATTTTGTGGAACAACAAACTGCTGTTAGATTATTATTAATAGTCTGTATGTAATTTCAGTCATTTTTGGATATTAATAATATTGATTTTATAATATTTTTTAGCTACACTTTATCCTCACATTTATCATCAGACTATTTGTGAACTACTAGTAAAATCATTTGAGTGGAATAGAAATGGGATTGGCGCATTAATACGAATGATTGGTGGCTTAGCGGGATTAATAGATTTTCCAGAAATTAAACCGGGAATTGAGATGGCCTTGGAAAGAATTCTTATGCAAAAACAATTTCATTTTCAAGATAAACAAATGGAATGTTATAATGTGATGAAAAATTTAGTTACACTTGCAAGGTAAGTTGTTATATAATTAGGGCAAATATCCCTGGAACATTGTGAATATTTTGTAACACGAATTTTAATATTGTTGTTATTTCACTCACTCATAATTACTAACTAGAGTTATTTGGTTCAAGAATTTCCATGTAAACGTCGCTTGCTCTTTATTATCTTCTATATAAATATAATTGGTGTGTCAGTCTGCGATTTCAAAATAATTGTGTTTTTTTTAATTTTATATGGTTATTTACATAATTTTAAAACGAAATCACGCATTTTTAAAATTTTTGTCTGTCTGTATGTCTGCCTGTCTGTTTATTCGGGCTAATCTCGGAAACGGCTAATCCGATTGGGATGGGACTTTCACTGGAAGATTCAGTATTTTGGCGGGCATGTTTTAGGCTATTTATATGCACTATATTAGCTCTACCTGTATGTATGTATGGATGTATGTATGTAGACAAATCTTGAAAATTGTTTTTAATCCACTTCCATATAACCAATCAGCTTCAAATTTTGCACACATGTTCCTAATTCAAAATGGCGGCCGGAACAAAATGTGGCCAACACAGATGGCTTTTTATTTATATCACGATCGGTATGGGTATCAAATGAAAGGATATGACAAGTAGAATACTATTAGCTGGGTGGCGTAATTCAAAATGGCAGCCAACACAAAATGGCGGACTACCTTTTTTTACAACGCTTTCGGTATGGATACCAAATAAAAGTGTATGATGAGTAGAATACAGTAAGCTGGGTGACCTCATTTTAAATATCGGTCACCACAAAATAACCGAAGACATATAATAAACTAAAAGGAAGAAAACTAAAAATATAGTTTAAAAAACTTAAAAATATGCTTTTGTTTAAAAATTAACTAAAAAGTAAAAAATTATGTTTAATGAAAACTTTTTTGCTCAAGCCAGTATGTATAATATATGGGGTGCTAGCGAAAAGTTGCAGTAATAATAAAATAAGAATATAGGTAAAGTCCCAAGCTTTTTAACATTTCGAATGGTAGGTTATTTGGCCAATATCAGATCAGGGCAGTAGCAGAGATTTCGGCAACTTTACTCACATCAGGAAGAACAGCTCATTCTATGCTTAAGATACCGATCGAAGAAGCTCATATGGAAAATCCTGCGTGGAAAAAGTTTTGCAAGACTGCATGATGGCTGTCTGGGAATGCGATGAGTGTACTATGGCATAGCACCGCGAGATTTAAGATGTAAAAACCAATTATTTTGGGGAGTAACTGTTTTATTGGCATAGATTCCGGGCAAATATTGCCGGCTGTCCGGACAAATATCTGGGCCGATGATATTGGTGCAAAAGATGAGGACGCAATCGGAAAATTCAGAATTCAGTACTATTCTCCTCAACATAGGAAATACAATAGAAAATGTTCTGAGATTAATGAGAATGATGACAGTGAGCTGCTGGATGTTGTTTGAAAGTTCGTAATAGACGAGGAAATTTTGATGAGCGACATTTATGACGATTTCGAAAATATCGACTCAACTCAGTAATGCCACAAACATTGTAATACTTACAAGTGAAACATCTAACATCGTTTATAAACAAGCGTTACAGTGGATTGTTAACCAGTGCCGTGCGGGCGGTATGACCGGAAACGACGAAACATGAAAACGGGAAGCAGCAACTGTCCTTTTTAGGATCAAATCACTAGTATCGTCTTAAAATGTTGTCAATCTTCGTCTCAAGCCATGTTCGCCATGGGCAAGTTCAGGGTGCAATTATCTGAGAACGTCAAAATCTACGCGCGAAAGACATATTCTGAATAAAATTGGCTAGGTATCTGTTGTGCACGTAGTATAAAAGTTTTCCGATGATTAACCTCGAATTTTAAAAAAAGTTGTAGGTAACATATTTTTATAGTCAACTCTAAAGTTTTTTATATTTCCAAAATCATGTCTTGCAGATTTGTTCTTTGTTTCATTATACCCTTTTCTTATTCCGGACTATGCACACATAATTTTGTTTTATTAAAAGACGTTGCGACGCACGCGGGTTTTTGCTAATAATAAATAATATAATGGGTGCCTGGATATCGTTATAGCGACCGTGCAAAAACTATCCACTGCCATGCACCTCTCGATACAAACGACGTCGCATACGGGTGAATTCTGACCTTGAGAGTAGGGCCTTACTGAACCATAGCAGATTACCTAATGTAATTGAAACTTGGAAATTCGAATATCAATCAGCGAAGACTGCCCAGCGAATGACATTCCCGCGGCCCAACTTAATTCTACTTTCATTAGAAAAATCGATCTCCTGTTAATAGTTCGCCATCTAAACAATAAGAAGCCGTCTGCGGTGGATGATGTTCCGAACATCGTCTTAAAGTATTTGCGATTTCGAGAAGGCATTCGATACAGTATGGATCGAAGGTTTGCTCTACAAACTGGTCAGACTCAGAATGACCGGACCTCAGCTACACAAGATTTATAACATGATTTCCAAGAAGAAATTCGTCGTCAAAAGTGGCAATTTCACATGCAGAAAGGTTTTTGATATTAAAAATGATCTGCAACAGGATGCGGTAGACTAGCTCTTATTTAATATCTTCCTGAGTGACCTAACAAGTTCCCTCTGCTTCGTACTAGCGTACGCGGAAGACCTGATTGTGTACGGGCCGAAGATTGGAATGATCCAGACGCTCCTGCAACGTGACTTGGAGACAATCGAAGGCTATAGTGATGATTGAAAGTTGAAAATCACTTTTAGCAAAAGTCCTCCTCCTCTACGCAGAACTACTTTCGATGTGCAGAGGAACTGGAAAACCCTCGAAATTTCGAATAATGCTATGGAGGCATTAGAAAAGAAATTGGAAGTGGGCTTGGGCTGGACCAATACTTATATTTCAATAGAAATATAAGTGCTGCCCTTGCCAAGGCAAACACGGGCGTTTTTTTATAGCAGATACCTAAACCCACGGGTCAAAGTTATCTGCTATTAAGTTGTATCGGACATCCGAATCAGGCTTCACGAAGTATACAAACAAATATATAATATTAATAGCATCGACAACTTCATAATAAAGTTGATTCGATACCATATTGCTAGAGCGATGGAAAAAGACAATCCTCTCATTCAGGGGCGTTCTACCCGAACAACAAAACAGCTTTTGAAGGCCTAGAGGCATTTGTTTACCTGGATTCATAAAGATTGGTCCAAGATAGATCGGTGGTGGCTCTCTTCTACCAAATGTATCGCAGGGCATGTGACAAGCGATACACTTTTAGCGAAGAGGATATGAATGCTCGGGATCTTTTAAGGCTCAATACAAGAATTTCAGAAAGGGATAAAAAATATGCCGCTAATGCCAACAAAGCATAGGTTTTTGGACGACGAATAATTATTGCGTAGACATAGACTAGTTTAGCTTGTCTTGCCTGGACGGGAGTCACCCGAGTCGATTTTATATCCGTTGCCCCCGCCCAGATATTTCTAGGAGTAAGTTTAGAATTAAGTAGATTTAATAGTTTTAATATTTAAATAAAGTTTTTTCTTAATTTTCTTAGAAGTAAGACCACAACTATCCTATGAGAGAGCAAGATTGGCGTGAGGCTAATAACCTCACCCGGAAAAAAGAATTATTACGAATACAGGCAGTATGTCGGCACCCACAGCTTGCATGAAAAGATATTACAATGGACAACGAGTTATAGAGATGGCTCTCTTCTTTTCTTCTTCTCTTTGATCCGTTAGCTGGCGGTCCATGGGGGATGTCCCCGCAACGGATACGCTATAAAGATGTTGTGAAGAAAATAAAGCTACAAACCTAGTATGAGTGAAGATGAGATTGCTCGGAAAATTCTCTGGGGTAAAATCTGTGGAAGGCGACAGCGAAGTAGATGCAACCTCCTCTGAAAGAAGATCAGGGCCTGTACTCCCGAAGACGAGACGATAAAGAAACGAAACGAAATAACGAGACGAGAGGAAAATGTATTTCCTACTCCTGAAGACGATAATCTCTACTGCTTTGCGTTTGGAATTTTTGACCTATTATGTAAAATAAATTAAAGCTATCAAAATAATTAGGAATCCCAACATACATTTTAATCTCAAAACCTCTGACCTGTACTCCCGAAGACGAAACCGTTTTGTCAAAATGCTACCTGCGAAGACGATATCGTCTCGTTTTCGTCTAAACAAACGATGACACATTTGCAATCGTCTTCGTTTAGACGTTAGTGCTTGTTGTATGTCAGCGGTTTTGAGATTAAAATGTAAGTTGGGATTGCTAATTATTTTGATAGTTTAAATTTATTTTGCATAATAGTTCAAAATTTGCAAAAACAAGGAAGTTCGAGATTATCGTCTTCAGGAGTAGGAAATATATTTTCGTCTCGTCTTGCTATTTCGTTTCGTTTCTTTATCGTCTCGTCTTCGGGAGTACAGGCCGATTACGTGACCGGCTAATGTCTCTTGACTTTTCTGTTAAAACCTGTTAGCTCGTCCCTTTATGTCCTGGGTAATTGTTTTTCGTTGTTTTTTCCTTGTTTCTTTTTGTAATTGTAAACCCAAGCTCGACCTCTATCAACTATTTCTAGGTTGTGTTCGTCGATAGTTACATTTCGTCCAATTGTAATTCATTTAGCTCTGGACCCTTGAATCACCTTTGCCCCTTTGCCTACGCCTTTTGTCAGCTCATTTGGTTTGAAATAAGCTTCTTTTATTACCAGTAAGAACCTTCCCACGATGTTCGCGTCATCTGTATATTCAAGTAATTGTACAGAGTGTGATGCCCTTGTTATTATTTACTTTTCCCTTCTGTCTTCATTTTTAACTCGTTCCTACTATCAGACATTGTAGTGAGACAAAAGTCTCAAAGAATAGTTACTTAAAATAAAATTTTACTTCAATAATATCACGGAAATAAACTTACAAATTTTTAGGCTGGAAAAAGCAAATATGACTCCGTTTCTGAAACAACAACCAATTAATGCAGCTTTAAATGAATGCTTACCAAATCTTCTAAATATTATGGACTGCATTTTAACAAGACTTCTATCGAGTGGAGACATTACACCCAAAGTACCAGCTTCTGCTACAATAAAGCGCATAAAGTCCGACGAGGATGAACCCGGCGAAATAAAGATGGATATGACAAACTATTGCGGAAATCTTGTGCATGTTTTGGTTCAGTTACTTAACACAATTGATGCAGGATCAAAATCTAGTGTTATAGGAATGATTGAGGTAAAATGAAGCTAGCGTTTATTAACAGTTCATATTTTTTATTTGTCATGTTAATTTCAGATTCTCCGTTTAGCACATTTATCTGTGAAGTACTTCTTTTGGAGTCTTACAGAAAAAAGTTTGTAATCTACTACTATTTAAGAGGGTTGCTATAAAACTTCCATTGCAGGTCCAACTATACGATCAACTGCTGCAAATCGTATTTTTACTCTATTGCAGCGTCAATGTAGTGCGAGAAAAGCTGCTAGGTCAGCTTGTTTGCGGGATTTAGTTGAAGGAGCCTTATTCCTGTACAGCAATCTGTTTGGCGTTTTAGAGGAAGCCGATATTGAAGAGACTGGAATTGTGGAAAGTGAAAAATTAATTTTATTAAATCAAAGACAAGGATTAGGACCAAATGCAAATAGATCTGTTTTACACGCAGGAGTAATTGGTAAAGGATTAAAGAATGAATCTGGGGATATAATGTCAGAAAATCCTGCCCCAGAATTACAAAATTTATTACTTAAAGCTATCGATTCCTGCTGTCAAGATCAGGTATAACTTCTTCGGTCATTTATTACCATATTACCGCAATTAACACTTTTACGTTTAGGATAAAGTAAACACATTCGATGGCTACTCAACCGTTTCCCTCCTCCTTGTCGAAATGGTTTCATCTGATGTCATGTATAATGGCTTACCATTTCCAGATGAAGAATTTACAAAAGTCACCATGGAAAGAGATTTACAAATTCGTAGAACCTTTAAAACATCACCTATTTTGTGGGGCATTTTAGGCTTAGTAGCAAGCCACAGACCAGCTTTATGTTTTTCATCTGTACTTCTTCGAGCGTTATGTGCATCGTTTTTACATCAATGGAGAGCAAAAAATGGTGATTATTTATTTTCCTATATTTTTACTCTTTTTCACATTATGTATTTAATAGTAAATAAGTACCAACCACCTTCTGAAAACGAGGAACTTCTTACCGCCACAAAAAATTTATTGGAATTATTATCTATGGGGCAGCTACTTCCTCATCCACTCTGTAATTTACATATGATTGTCGAACATTTGGATGCGCCGGAGGTAAATACTTGTCGAATAAAAACAACCTATTTACTGTTATTTTTTGTTAAATTTCAGATTGCTTTAATACTAAAAGAATGTGTTTGGAATTATTTGAAGGATAATGTTCCGTCACCCGCTTTGTTTCAGTGTGATAATAATGGTTTACATTGGAGGAATCCCACTTCATCTAAACCACCACCACAGTATGTAGACACTCTAAGGAATATTATGCAGAAGAAACTTCCTAAATTGGGATCACACTATCATCAAATGTTTGCTCTTGCTGTATTAGAGAAAAAAGAATAAATTTTATTTTTTATGATAAACTTTTTATTTTCGCAACAGAGAGGAACAGGGTTGCAGCTAAAAGGAGTACGACCTTTCTTTACTCCTGTTGGGAGCATAGGGCTTCCACAAAGCTTTTCCATGGGACACAGGCTTTGTCAAAATTTTTGATTTCCTTCATTATTGTAATGGTGAAAGAAAGGAGGCAACCTTGTTTCACTCCAGTTGTTATTGGGTCATTTAATTGTTCCTTATGAAGGATCGACTTCTAGGTACTTTTCTATAACATGACATGACTTCTTCTTCTTCGATGGCTCCATCAACTTCTTCCTCGAGACGTTTCTCTTTTCCGCATCATCATTTGCAGCCCTATATGTTTAGCTCTGTTTTCTAATTCCCTGAATATGTCTCTAAAGTATGACAGTGATCTTGCAAGGCAGTTTATGTCATCGGCATATCTTGCCAACTGTTTTGACCTGTTAAGCAGGGTATCGTTCGCATCAATGTTTACTTTGCGAATTAGTCCTTTGAGGCAGAGATTAAATATCATAGGTGCCAACCCATCGCTCTGCTTTAAGCCTTGCTTGACTTGGAAGGCCTCCGTCCATTCTTCTTGTATTTTAACTGCATACCTTGTGTTTTTCGTTGTCATTTTTATTAATTTCACTATCTTTATGGGTATGTTTAGGTCCGGCATTGTCCCAGACATTTTTCCCTGTCGATGCTGTCGTATGCTTGTTTGAAATCAATGTTGTACTCCTAGCATTTTCGGAGGACCCAACTTATTGAAAAATGTCGGTCCATACTTATTTCTTCTGAATCCAGGATCTTATTCCAGTTTAGTATTCACTTATTGCGGCTTCTGCATAAGGTTCTAGTCTGGTTTTTATGCATCGAATTGGTTCTTTTTTTTTAAATGTAATTTTTTTATGCACTTTATGATGGTAGAGAAAACATTTTTTTAAAATGGAAAACCGTGAAAAAATCGCATCAAAAATGGTGATTTTTTGGTCCATTTTTTCGAAACGTTTTGTCACGCCACGCGACTTGACTTGAGGACAGCAGAGGGGCATAAGAATTGAAAGAGCTGCCAAACAAAACCATTAAATTAAACACCACCGTAGGGTTAAGACTAGGAGATGCCGTGTAGTGCTAACTATTTGCAGTAGCTGTGGGTAGAGGTTCCGCCAAAAGAGTTGATGCCGAGAAAGTCGCGTTTTCCATGCGCAGTAGAATCCCCGCATGCCGTTCCCGTCCCTTAGCCTAGTCGTAACAAATCTCGAAGGGGAAATTTGAAAATACATAAGCGCATTTCTTATCAATATGTGCGCAATTTTTATTTGTGTGCAGCTTTAATTTCCCCAGCTGCGCGCTCCGGCATCAACTCTTTTGGCGGAACCTCTAAAGCCCACTCACTTTATACCTGAACAAAAATGCAACTGTAAATTTTCTAGCGGAATTCTCTTTACTTTGGGGTAATAAATAATTTCCCAAAAGTCCATAAAGCCAACTGACCGGCCACGCAAGTTACAGTTTTCTCAAATATCTCGCAAATTATCGACTTTATATAATTTTTGGCTAAGTAAAGTTTGTTCGTGAGATAAATCTGCATGCATTGAAACTTGTAAGCGACAATTTTAATTTTCGTAACAGATGTAAAACCAAATGAGACATCAATTTTTCGGAACCAGAAACCATACCAAGTTGAGATAAAAATCATACAGAGAATGCGGATCATGAATCATTTTCGTTTTATCAATGGCCCCTGTGCTGAATGTCGTTTCGTGATTTGTGACAAGTTTTTTGAGTTGAAGGAAGTGGCGTTTCAGACGAATTGCGACTTTCAGCATAGGGGGCTAAACTCGCACTTAGCACTTCCACTCTAGGCCACTATGCTGAAAATCGTAATTCGATTAAAACGTCACTTTCTTCAACTCAAAGTCACAAATCACGACTCGACATTCAGCACAGGGGCCAATATCTTAAAATTAAGTAGAGTCATTGAGCAATATGTAACATCTTTGAGCGGGATTATTTTGTAACAATTTTACAAAATAATTCAATAAAATATAAACATAATAACAATAATAAAACGGCAAGAACAATTTCCTTTCAGCTTGCCTTCAACTAAATGATATTGAACAGATATTGCTAATGCAATTTGTGTTCAGGAATATAGATTGTGATTACGAGAGAGTGATAAAGCTAGTCATTTTTTTTAAAGAAAATTTATTATAATTTCCGATCAATTTTATCTTCAACAACATTTGTCTTATCTTTTGTTTATTAGGTATACGTTTTAAATATTTTACACAAAACAAAAACAAACTCATTAGAACAAACTCATATCTTATAATGATTTTGACAAAATTATAAGAAAACAACAAAATAATGCCAAAATTAAAAAGTATAACTATGTATAAAGCATTATGAGGGGAATGATGAATATTTTTATTCTAGCTTGATTAATTTTAAAAATTATAAAAAAAAAGAGAAAACAAAAATATGTGTCATAATTCTATGTAAAAACATTCTCAATTGAATTTCTGCGTATACATTTTTAACGGAAACAATTTATGAATTTACGGCATAAGTGACTTTTAATAAAGTCTTGCTAAAAATCAAGTCAACTATGTATAAATGTTTTTATTGGAATAGTTTGAATACGTAATGTATAGGTAAATTGATGATACTTTGTAAAGGTGGCATTCGTTCGTTATTGGGAATGAGATGTTATAGCGCATTTAAAGAATAATCGTCTTCTAAACTTATAGTCTTTAGTTCAAATCTCATGGCTATTGTAGCAGGTACATTTATATTAACTCTTATTTAAGTTTGTGTCAAAGATGAAATTTCAAATATTTCTAAATTGTTTCGCTTTCACGATCGAAAGATAAATATAAATATAAACATATCTTGTCTTAAGAATAAAACCATTATGAAGTTTTTAATGAAAGCAAAAATTTTGAGAAGAAAACTGGAAACTCTACAAATCGCTTGAACGTGGTCAGTGCATTTGTGGCATATCGGGCCGATTACAAAAATGGTTGGGGACAAACCTGAGATTCATTTGAAATACTAGTACTTGTTAAATCGATGGGTCTTACGAAAAAGATATTGTTTCAAAACGTTGCTGAAAAAGATATTGTTTCAATTTATTGCTGAAAAAGATATTGTTTCGGTTTTTCGCTGAAAAAGATATTGTTTCGGTTTCTCGGTGAAGAACATATTGTTTCGTTTTTTTGCTGATATGTTTTGCAGCCAGAAAACGAAACAATATGTTCTTCACCGAGAAACCGAAACAATATCTTTTTCAGCGAGAAGCCGAAACAATATGTTTTTCAGCAATAAATTGAAACAATATCTTTTTCAGCAACGTTTTGAAACAATATCTTTTTCGTAAGACCCATCGAAATGAAAAGCTTGCAATGACCAATTCACAGAAGACAAATGTAACAGGCAGAAACTCTAACGTCAATTGGAAGCGCAATAACAATTTGGAACCCATGATATTATTTGAAGCTTTCATGCCCTGAACATAACTATAAAAGGCGTTCCTTGGCACTAATTTTGTGCATATTTTTTCATACATTTTTCACAACAAGAAACAAGCTCTTAACCAAACCAAGTAATTGAAGTAAATAAAAGAAAATACATCATTAGTTTAGTTACTGGATTGGGCTATTGCTAAGTAGCACAGCTGAGACAAATAAATAGGGATCCATCGATTCGATATGATTATCAGCTGTAAATCAAGAAGGTTCAACTTAAATGATTTTTCAGAAAAGGAGTGGAGAATTTTTTCCGCCGACTTGAATAGATTACAAAGGACATTGGATATACTAGACAGAATTTTAACGAATAAAGGAACACCCTTCACAGGTAGACTTATGAATTTTAATAACATTGATGTGAAGTATGTAATTTTTGAGGTATTGAAGGATTAATGGGCGTTGTCACGATTCACACATTTCAAGGTTATTGGAGGAATTAAACGATACAGATAAAGATAACTTTTGCCTTTTAGGTGACTCAGGATATGCAAAACTATGTTTATTAAAACACCGTACAGAAAAAATCAAATTTCATCAAATTTCTCTGCTACTTTTGCAGTTATATGCATTTAATGACTTCAAAAAAAATTAAGATTTGATGCTTCATCCGTTGAAGGAAGTAAATGTTATATTAACAAATTACCGTTCTAACATTTATGGCTATCAAATATCAAAAACCTAAGGGGGTATATTATCACCTTTTCAATTGTATTATCACTATAAGATGGCCTGGGTCAATAACGCATGACTCATGCAAATCCTACAAAGCAGATACTTAGGCCCCTGTGCTGAAAGTCGAGTCGTATGACAGTCGCATGGAGATGTCGTCTCGTTTTTTAGTTGGTGTGCTGAAAGTCGGGTGGGGTGGCAAGTCGTTTGAGTTGAAGAAATTGTCGTTTCAGTAAAATTACGACTGTCAGTACAGGGTTCTGAGAGTATGTGCTTTTTGTGTTTCGTGAGGAATAAACATTTTTACTTAAATTCTTGTTGTGGCTTAGTAGTTCGGAAGATGAAGATAGCAAACGCGAAGAATTAAAAATTTTCTGTTATTAATTGTTCCCAAACCTTTGTGTAATGTCAGCATATCTTTGCCCTTTAGCCGCATCTGGATGGTTTCTAAAATTCGAACTTATGTTTCGAATTGTTTTCTATTTGTAATTTTTATTCCGAAATTATTAAAAACGTAAAATTAAACTCTCCAAAACAAGAAATATGTATTTTCTTTCAAATGTTCCTACTTTGTCACAAACGCAAACAGCCCGACCAAAAGTGACAACAAAACTACAATAAAAACGACTGTCAGCACACCAAAAATGCTGTCGTTTATGTCAGCAGATTTTACACGACAAGAATCGACTATCAGCACACCGCCGTATTACCGTACCTTCATATGACAGCAAATACGACTTTCTGCACAGGGGCCTTAATTTCAAATCAAGCATCAAAACAACATATCATTTTTCTTCGCATAAAGCAGTAAGACGGGCAATAAGTAAAGTGGTGTTGCGAAACTGAGATTTGAAAGAAAGGAAGAAGATTTGTGCGCATGAAAAGTGACGCGTGCATCATTTACGCTCAAAAACTTTTCTTTGCAGTGTATGAAATACGCATCAACTGCTTCTGGCGAAGCTGGAATCTCGCATCCTTGTGCAGGCCCATATTCTCTGTTATCCTACAAAGTATATGCTAGAAATATTGTAGGGCAATATTAGCATATGGCTTCAACCATACAAAACAATTGATCAGATTTTTCTTAGAATAGAGATATTTTTACATTGAGGCAGGCGTTCGAAGAATGTTTACAATTTCAAAACTCAAGCCATCACCTCTTCATAAACTTTAATGGCGGCAATAAAAGTATAGTTAGAATAAAGCTATAAAGCATGAGAGAGTACAGCATTCTCAATCAACTACCGCGATTGTGTATAGTACCTATAAATTAATATGACTAGCTAAATAAAGATATCCGGTTACTAATAAACACCGGACCAAATATGAATATCAACTTTAGACTTAAAACTTTTGTTTCTCGCATTTTTCTTACCTATCCTTGCCTAATTTTTAAAATATTTCCAGACATTGAAGGTGAGGTCAAATTTACCTCATAAAATCAACCCGGAATTCTACAAAATTAATTACAGTGCAGCCAGTACAGCCTCCCTTACTCGATTCCCATATTTCTACCAGAGGTAAATTTTTATCGCGGAGTATATGTTAATTTAAATTATTTAAAATAGTTTTCTATTATTGTAATCTCCAATAATTTTGTATCCACTAATTCGGCGTCTTCGAATCATATGGGATCTAAAATTTTTGATTTAATTTTGGGATTTAATGAGAGGGGTCCGGACCCTTTGGGCTTTCTTGACGACGATTTTATCTAGAGTGTAATGACGACAGCCACTTGTAGTCCGAAATATAGTAGAGAAAATACTGCCAACACGCGGTTTCATCCAGGTAGGAGAAATTAAAAGGCGAAGGAGCATACCACTGCGTAGAATCGAATCTGTGATAATAGGCGAGAACCTTAGTCGATAAGTTAGCAAGGCTAACAATATGTATCGTGAACAAAATAATAATTTGGTAGGCTCCGGTAAGCTTGAACTAGCTTGTACGAGTGTAGAGGAACTTGCTAAGAAACTCTTTTGTGGTAGAATTTATAGGATGTTGAAGCGAGGTTGACCAAACCTCTGTACGAAAGCTCCAGAAGGCTTTTCATACACCCTAGGGGCTCCTAAAGGGGTGACGCCTCTTCGAATCGGGTACCGATGGATAGAGCTGTTGTACCACACCGGGTTGGATCTCGATTGTAGAGTCATATGTTATCCCTATAGAAATGATCTCTGGTACTAAAACCTGGTTCTTATAAAACAGGGGAGACTGCAAATTTTGAGTTTCAGGAATAGTTAGAAGTCAGACGGAGCTAAATAAGGTGAACAGAGCGGTTGTGCAACGAATAAAATTGAGTTTTTGGCCAAATAGTTTCGAATAATCAATGCAAGGTGAGAAGGTGCATTATAGTGATGCAAAACAGGAAGGTTTTCTGTCCATAATTGTGGACGCTTCTGGCAAATAGCTTCATCCCCACCGACGCATAATGCTCAAATAATATTACTTGTTAACAGTTTCTCCCGGCGGAGGGAATTCATAATGCAACATACCACTATCATCGAAGGGCATTTTCGAGAATTCACCATGGTAGCTACCAGTCGAACCAGAAGTTAATCTACCACGTTCAAAAATTGATTACTTGCCATAAGTCACCACTCAACATGTTCTACTATTCACCGGTAAGGTAACCAGAGTTTCACCAACAGGATAAGGCGGTGGTAAATTAACTTCTGGTTCGACTGGTAGCTACCATGGTGAATTCTCGAAAATGCCCGAATTATACTATTTTTTGATCACATATTATATGTATCTCGTAGATGGAAAATTTGTAAATTTTATTAAAACAAACAAAGCATAATAAATTTTAGATAATGAAAAAGCAGCGTAAGTGCTATTTTTGAAATGGATGTAATTTTAGCTCCTTAGTGAATATGTCAGTATTTAAGGATAACCAGAGATATTCTACCAATAGAAATGATAACTGTTTCTTCTATTAAAAAACTGTATTAACAAGAGGTCTTGCATATTAACAAGATAACTTTAATTGGTACAAAAACTTTTAAAATATACATGATTGAACTAGAAAACTATGTGCTTTTCACCCATCCTAATTAAAAAAAAATATTTGAGATAATAAACATGCGTCAAGTGTTACACCAGTTGTAGTTGATAAAAAAGGTACTGGTTGAACCAAACCACCGTAGAAAAAACTGAGGTATTCCTACAAGATTGTATTTATGATTGACCGTAATGTGCATGTGAAACTTTTGTTTTAAAGATTAAAATTTATACACGTTCGATCGATATCTAACATGCTGGAAGGGAATTGTTGTTCAAACAATTCTACAATTGAAGAAATGAAATGATTCCGCCAAGCAGAAGAGACTAGAATTGATAGGGAAGACATAATTTATAGATGGTAACGCCAAACTTCATACAAGTTTAATGATTCGCTAGAACAACCTACAGTCTACAGGAATCAGGTATAGGTAAAAACATTTAGTTTAAATGAGCATGAAAAATATCAGTTTATTTTTTATAAGTAACGATCAGAAGTTTTGAGCATGGAACCGCGAAACTGTTACAAAAAAATTATTAATTGGAAAACGTATAATTCAGTATTATATTTATATGCAATGAGAAAATAGCCATTCATCTCAACACAAAATAAGCCAAAATATTTCTCGAATGACCCAATAGTAGTCCTAAGTGTTGAACAAAATCAAAATTATAACATTCTTTAACTGTTTGAAATTTATAATTCCAGTATAATAACGTTAGAAACGACAAAAGATTTATCTTACATTTTGCAATAAATTCTTTATAAGTTTTAATGATCCAGAAAAAATTATGCTATCGTTATAAATTTAAGATATTTAAATTGTGTTCAAGCTATTGATATCATGGGTTTTGGTAAACATTTTTGTTTTTAAATAAAAATTGTTGCAATGTATATCTCGTAGAGCTCTACGCCTGGATTTTTGTCCTCTCTGTGTAAAAATTCAAGATAGATATATTTATCTTTATATTCGTTTCTTATTATACAAACTTAAGTGAATTAAGAGTTATTAAACCAGAAAATAATGCTACTACAATGCTTTAATTAACAATAGTTTATAAATTTCAAAAAAGTGGAGAATAAAATCTAAGGAACATTAAAAATAGGACTAGAAATGAAAACCTCCTAAAAGTAAAGTAAATTTGTTTTAAAAAGAAGATCCAGCTTAACCAAAGAAAATTGAAATATTCCCTCACCGAGATAAAAAAATCCACAGTTCAAGTCTGCCAGCAGACAAAACATGATTGCAATTTTAAGAAAACTCACCTTTTTTATTACCATTAATCCTTAATTTTTTTATTTGATAAGTGGTGTTTAAAATTTGATTTAATAATTCTTCTAATGATTAGATTTTCTACGAAAAAAAAAATACAGAGAAAAATGAAGAGAAAAAAAGAGAGGGCAAAAGGGCTCTTAAATACAAACCAACGAAAAAGAAAATATTTGCAGGAATTAAAAGAAAATAACAAACAAAAAATTCCTCAAACATAAACAAAAAAACTAATGCCAGTCTACATTTATACTGCATATAAGGAAATGGAAAGAAAAATTTTATAAAAAGAAAACATTTAGCCTCTCTGTAGAGATGAGGTCTTATGGCAATTTCACGACGGGCGACAACTTGTTAACTTTCTAACCGATATGCAAGAGGCAGATTTTCGTGAACGACGTTTGCTGTTTGACGAATTTTTCTTATTAGAAGTTCCCGTTGAATTATTATTAGAAGATGCAGCTGCAGCCGCTGCATTTTGTGCTTTTATTTCTGCAGCTGCAGCGGCTGCCTGTCTAGCAAGTTCCTCTGTAATTAAATCATTTATATACAAGAAAACGTTTGGCATTGAAAACAAATAATCAATTACGATTTAAATCATGTTCGGTGAAGTATACTTCGTCCAAATCTCTTTCCGTTTCGTAATGGTAAGCTTCTAAATAAGGCAGTACTGTAGAACAACGTAATTCATCATGTTTTAGCGGTGGGATTGGTATTGGTGGTCCTTTTTCTTCGGGTGCAGTTATAAACCATCTGAAAGATAATACAATATTAAAATTAACAATAAATACAGCAAAAATAATACAAAAGTACAAATTATAAAGCTGCTGTAAGACGTTGCAAGGAAAGCTCTTGCAGCGAATATTTTGCTTGCTAAAACTTATGCTCGCCACGTCTGACTAGCTTGCGAGTATTTTATGAAAGCATTTTGCAGCCCGTCGAGCCCTAGAGCAACGTGGAGGAGAACCCTATTAGTAACAACTGGAAGATCCGTTGGGAGCTGAGAGCTGTTGCACAAAACAGAGTCCTCTGGAGGGCAAGTGTTTCCGCCCTATGTCCCATAAGGGACAAGGGGCGCTCTCTTCGTGTGACTGGTACACTTCGTTAAATTGAGCGAGCTCTCTCCGAGCGAAACATTTGCTCGAGGAGCTTTCATTTGCATTTGCTGGACTAGCAAGTGTTTTCGCTTTTAGCAGTAAGCAGAGTTTTTAATTTCTGTGCACGTGTCGGTATTGATATCGAATTAGTCTCTTCAATTACAAGATGGAAGCAAGCACAAGCAACAAGATTTTGACACATGAGGAGACAGTGAAGCTAATTGAAGAGTAGAAAAAACACGCAGAATGTTGTAATAAATACAATATGGACACTTTTTTTTTTAACTGTATTCGGGTTTTCGCTTCATGCAGCTGCGTAGAACTTTCCAACGGGTAGATGCTATACCGAATGCCTTTCCCACTGTACGGCGACGCACGTAAGATTCAGTAATTGTATACACGGCCAAGCCTTCTCAAATTTTGCATGGATATGACGCGATTTGGAGCAGCAAACGCGTTCAGCATCTATGGCCAATATTAGACGGTTCACTTCCAGGCGTGTTCCTCATGAACTCTGTCGGTAAACGGGGCAGTGGGGATGATAAGAGGTACCACCTCACTTCTCTCCTCATCCACAAAGTTCCTGAGGAACGCTCCTGGGAGCGAAGCGTTAAACAAGATTCAAAGGAGGGAGGTATAACATAACATTTAGGGTGTCTGTGGGTGTGAAGTGCTCCGGTTATTCATAACTCCGCACATCTTTGTACATTTTGTAGTTTGTTTAGAACGGTGAACTTGCTCAAGGTTGGCTACCATTCTAAGACCCCGTATAGGAATATTAGCGGATCCATCGTATTATGTTGAGGGAGAAGCACCATTTCTTCCCAATCGGTTTCTTGCAAACGAAAAGCTCTATGTTAGCTTTCTTAATGCGTTCTTCTATGTTTTCATTCTAGAAGTTTCTTTTCCAGGACTTCTCCCAAATACTTGACACTATTGCTAAATTTGAGCCTAACATTGTGTTAAAGTGTTAGAGGTGGGGTTTTATACCTCCTTGTGAAGAGGTTCCAGTTCCGTTTTTACTGGGTTAACTCTGGGTGGCAGTCCAGCTTGAGAGGGTTTGTAACGCCACAGAGATCACAGAAGACTTGAGGAAATTTTCCTTTTGTGATGATAACAACGTCATCTGCGTACGCCAGGACATGATCTCCCCCCGCCTCCAAGCTTTGCAACAGCTGATTCATAGTTACGAGGGAAAGTACTCCTCCTTTCGAGGTGCTACTATTTATGTCCCTTCGGACCGAGCACGCCATCCTGCCAGTAAGCATTTGGAAGATGAGAGACACCAGCGATGCGTCGATCCCCTGTTCTGCCATGGTGAGGATAATGCGCCCGGAGAACATTGTTTAAAGCTCTCTCTATCAAGGAATGCCACTAATGTAGACTCCTTGACCTCGAGTGATTTTTCAATGGTTGAAACCAATGAGTGAAGAGAAGTATCAGTAGATTTGCCTTTGTATAGGCGTGCGTCAGAGTTCCGAGGTTCGTACGATCTGCTTCATATATATTTCGATTAGCCTTTCTAGATTCTTTAAAAGAAAGGATGATAGGCTAATTGGTCTGTGAAGTCTTTGGGGGTTGCTTTGGAGGCGTTTCCTGCCTTAGGTAAAAAAACTACTTTCCAACTAGAGGGGATGCAGTTATTTTGAACCCACCCAGAAAACATGGCTGGCAACTAGGGCATGATGTAACTAAGGGTGCGCGGCAGTTGTGCCGGCACCATGCCGTGGTGATTAAGGGCTGGAAGGTGTTTACAGCCCATTTAATTTTTGCTCTCCTTATGATAGATTTTACCAGCTGTGGCGGGGCTGAAGGGTTTATCGTGATAGCTGTCTCAGCCCTAGTACAACTAAGGAAGCGGGTCCTGCATAAGTAGTGTCTCGGACTCCCTGCTTGATTCAGTGTAATTGTTGTTTTCTTTGCGTTACTAAGCATTGTTAGCGCTTTAGTTAATAAAATTGCCATTTTGTATCTTTTCAGCTTTGACTTATAGCAGCCCCAGGAACTTGCGCTTTTGTTGCGTCTAGCTGAATTAAATTCCTTTCTACACTCTTTTCGAAGAATTTCAAACAAGCTTTATTAATGGCGCAAGTGCATTTTTCTGTGAAATTGTCCACAATGCTATCGAGTTGTTCCCGGTTTTGGGAATACAGAGTGGCCTAGGGGCAAGTTTCTTTGTGATTAGCTTAGTATAGTAACCCCAATTTGTCTTTCCGAGGTTTTTTATTTTAGGTGTGGTTGAGCTAGAGTCTTGCAGTTGGAACTTTATAAATCTGTGGTCTGAGAAAGAGTGTCTTCAAGACTTTCCAGACCACTACTCGGTTGGAGTGGCATTCTGAGACAAGGATGATGACCAGCACTTCTTTTCTGTTTTTGGTAATAAATGTGTTACAAATAGCAAGCTGTGATATTAAGAATATATAAAATTTTAAAGTATTTCGAATATTTACTAAATTATAACAAAATGCAAGAAGCTTACGGTTGATATCTAATTTGCTGAATAGATAATCGTTTCGTTGGATCCGATTGTAACATCCCAAGAATTATTTCTGCTAATTTTTGATCCATTTTATAGAGCCAATCTGGGGCCTGCCATTGGCTTTTACCGATATTTTCTAATAATCTGTATATATTGTCTCCTTCAAATGGATATAACCCTGTTGTAATATTGTATCTAAAACAAAAAAAAATCTATAAAATTAGTTGTAATTACTTTATTACTCTTACAGTGTCACACCGCTGCTCCAAATATCTACTTTAAATCCTGAAAACGATTCATGGCCATTGGCTATTTCAGGCGGCTGAAATGCTGGAGACCCTTGCCCCGTTGTACATGTATCATCACCAGAAAATGTGTCTATTTGTTCTGCCACTCCAAAATCGGATATTTTTAAAGTATGATCTAGCGTTAGAAGTAAATTTCCTGGCTTTATGTCTTTATGAATAACACCACGACCATGCAGGTACTCTAGTCCATCTATCAATTGTTGGAAATATCTGTGTGCTTGGAATAAGGGAAGTTTCTTTTGTGGGGCATGATCTAGGATTTCCTTGAATGTAAAAACTTTAGTAAATAGTGCTCCAGGTTTCGAGTAAATGGATATTATACCTGTAATCCACCAACACAATACTCCATAATAAGATACATTTTTTGCTTTTCTTCATTGTAAAGAACATCTAGAAGTTCAATGACGTTCTTATGCTTTAAATTCCTTAATAGCTGAATCTCCCTGCGAACATTTTGCTCGCCATTTGGGATTCGTCTTAATTTTCTTTTCGTCAGTATCTACACACCAAAATCATTATTAAGTAATAATTGAATTCTAATTAATATAAATACTTTCACAGCCCTTCGATTTAATGTTTCTGAATCTAGCACTTCCTTAACTTTTCCATAGGAACCTTCACCCAAAACATCGCCCATTACATATTTACCAACCATTTTGCAAACTTTTTTCTTTGCTTGATATATTATTTCTGCACTGTCTACTCTATTAAAAAACATATTTGTCGGATCTGCGCTCAATGAAAAATCCAACCGATCAATTTCTTCATCATCAAGCCAGGTCACCTGGTTCTGGGGGTCATGTGGGATGTAACCTTCAATTAGCCCATTTTCCGACGTGTTTGTTGCATAGAAGTTTTGATTTGTTAACAAATATTCGGTTTCTCCCTTCTCATCTTGATAATCATTTGATTGGACACACATATCGGTAGTTATCCTAGAGCTTCCATCCATTGCAGTGACGGTCATTTGAGATTGGAAGTTTTTCTTCTAGCTCTTGTTCGGGTTACCCAGTTCCTGCTTAGTTTTAGTTCATCTTATTGGAATATTTTAAAGGTGGTGCTAGAAGCTTTAGAAGCAACTACAGCGGCTAAGTTGATATTTTTATTTTAATTAACTTTAATCGACTAGGTATTCAAATTGTTTCCATAAAAACTAAAAATTAAACGTCAACCGGTTGAAAGGAAAACTTTTCTGAAGGCAGCCATTACAAAGCGAAGTTAGTTTCATTTTATGGCGTTTATTGTTGACTGTCAAAACAAAACAGGGTGCTATTGATTGCTTATGTAAACAGTATTTTTTGTATTGAAGTTTTTTAAAATAAATAGAAGCACATGAGACATTTTATGATAGTCAGAATAAAGATTAAAAATACTCACTTTTGTAAATGTATAACCTCATTTATGTTTGGTGCAAGGTTGAATAGTTAATTAAACAAAAAAGGTATAAAAAACTAATGGACCAAATTTAATAACGACGCCATCTACTCGAGAATACTGAAAAACTTTGTTATCAGCAACTGAAATAAGTATGCACGCAATTTGCATGTATGCAATTTTAGCTGGTATTGCGTGGGAGGAAAAATATTTTTAAAATACAATCAAAAATAAAATAAAAACCATCTGCAGAAACGGAAAATGAATGAATGAATGAAGTACAAGATACGCATTTGGACTATAATCTGAACTAAAGTTCCACTATCGAGCTCTCAAGCTTACAGCATTTTATATGAATGGATTGATAATACTACAGGAAAAAACAGCTGCTGAGATTTCTTTGCTGGGATATACGAAAGAAAGATTGAGCTGAGTCCTAACAAGGGAAATGATATGCGCGAATGGAATCAGCGGAAGTTTCCACAATATTAATACATTTACCCAGTGACGAGCCCTCAACCACGGAAAAGGCAGGATACATAGTTCGAAAAATTTAAGGTTCTCAATGTCTGGGATTTCTTAAGAGATGTAAGTTCTTCCTTTCCCAAGTAACTACCTAAACTGCAAGTCCTTCATTCGACCCTACCTCGAGCTCAATTCAGCGGCAACATATGTATAATGGTCAGCTAATAATGGTCAACAAATACGATACGAATGAGGCCGGGAACTTTGCCCAGGAGAAACACCGATATAACGACGATCCTTTAAATTTTGCAATATTCGGGATCTTCATGCGAATTTCTTCGCCGTTGTGCTATTTTGTTTCAACATGACACCGATATACTTGCACTATAAATAAAACTGAAGTCACTCATACTGATTGAGTTCGACTTCAGGTGCCTGAATATACATACTTCTCCAACTATAGGGAATAGCCATAGACGTAGCTTTCCAGAAGGTTTCCAATGGTACAATCTTCTGGTTTTAATCATTTTTGGATTAAAATAATTCTCCCAGGTAATATTCTTCTGTTTTCTATACAGAAGCCATTATATTGGTAATGAAGCCCCCATTTCAATGTTATTTTCGAACGAATCTCCGGATTGCTATCGTCTCATCTGGAGTCTGAAATCATTGTTGCAAGTGATTTCAACGTTCATAATGTGCATTGGCTAACTTCCCTGCAAACATTACGAGTCGAGATCGAAACGAAAACAAGTCGCGAAATCTTCGAGAAGACTTAGAGACGAAAGTCGATATCGAAAAGAGAATGATTTGTAAACGACGAAAACGGAATGCTATAGCAAATCGCTTTGGCGACTCGATAACGACTCGTAGTAGCAGAAAACATCATTTGTCAGCAGTAGTTTGTGACTCCGATGTTTGTGGAGAGCCCTTTCCCTTTCAGTAGGTATGAAAAAATTACATTTTTTGTCTTAATCATTTTTGCGGCAAGGGTTACCTTTTACGATTACGGGTTGATAACTAAGTTTTTGGCGAGTGATTCTCGACTCATAAAGGAGACGTTAAAGCGACGAGTCGAAAACCAAGTTTTTGGCGAGCGATTCTCGACTCGTAAACGAGTCGTTAAAGCTACGAGTCGATAAAATGTTTGCAGGGTTACTAACGCTGAGGTTTTTGCAGACATCAATAGCTTACACTGCACTATGAATGGTCCAACAAGAGTCCCTGACGCTGCGCGCAACGGAGCCCATCCCTTGACCTGTTTCTTATATTCCGTCCAACAAGGTTGACTCACTCTTTGGTAACTCGGACCATATATCCTATCCAGTATTACAGATTGGAATTTCCCATACCCCTACTCAAAAGAACTGGTAATCTGTACTCGACCAAATCTACAAACCCTAGGCTGAATAATTCCTATGCCTTCGACAATATAAGATAAGTATCTGCCAGACCTTGTCTTTTAGATCGTGAGCTCATGTACAGTTCTACCAACAGGTACATCGAAATCATTCTAGATTGAAACCGCAAGAATCGTATCGAATTCAACACAATTTTATGAGGATTATATTGAGGATTCACCATATGAATGTGATTGGTCCTGATCATAATCTGTCCGGTCCATGTGGCTGCTACTTCCATTAATTTTTTTTTGTAAAAAAAATTTGGTACTGTTGAAGATTCTATTTAGAGCGCAATGTTGAACAGCAACGTCTAATAAGGAAGTAGAGAGAAAAATTAACGAATTTCTACCACCAACAGAACACTACTTCGACGATAGTACAGACGATAGCTTCCTCGCTTATTGCCCCCGACGGTTCTCTTCCCTGTAATGCTGCAACGCATCGTTGTGTGTTGCAACAGAACGGGAATACGGACAGCGCCCACATCATCTCCACAGGTAATCTCCAAGGGTCAATATAATCACCCAGTGTTTCCTCCTAATATAGTTGAGCCTGGAATATCCGCACCTCGTTTAACCGGGACCTCCATTGACCGGCAAAATTTTATAATTGTTATTTTTTCTCTTTTAACCGTATTATCCGGTCACTCTGATATCTGTGTTTCACTCTAATAACTGTGGAAATTTTTATCAGAACATGTTTTTAAGAGATATAGTCCAGTCAAATGGTGGTCGAAGCAGCGGCTTTAAATGTTTTTTGGGTGTGAGTGGTTTGGGAAACACTGAGCTACCATCTACGCAGCCAACAGCACGGAAAATAACATGACAGGTCATGCTTGCCACGGCGATCGGAGGACACACGTTAGCTTTCCGAGCTCTTGCTAAGGTGATAATAGAGTCCCCAGACTTTTCTCCAACCGTCCAATGCGATGTTGAGCAAATTATGTATAGTGGGGATCGAATTGAGCTACTGAATGCACATGACTATTGTGTACGCTGTGTACTCGGATCCAGGGGCGCTTGAGGAGATCCACCAAAACGCTATCCGTGGAGATACAATTTAGCAGCCCCATGGCACCGATCGTTTTCCAAAAAACAAGGTTAGATGAATCACCATGCTGACGACAAAATACAATGAAAGTAGAATCGCTCACAAGAGTGTCGCAATTATGAGGGCAGATATTGTGATCTTCTGGCTATACTGAAGCTGCTCCTCAACAAAACGCCTTCAAAGTTTTCCATCAGGCGCAAGAGTGCATCGGAAACTAAAGCTCCATAAATTACCATGGGCCTAATGATGGCGGTGTATATCCAGTATATGGTTTTCGGTTGCATATCCTATGTGTCCCACAAGCTATGCGGCAAGCCCACAGAGATCTGCGCGTTCTGCTCATCAGAGTGTCCCAGTGGTGGTTCCAGTTGAGCTTGGCATCTAGCGTCACTCCTAAATATTTGGCTTGTCGTGAACAGCGTATAGCTCCGCCTGAGAGTGCAGGTTTCGAAAGTCCCGATAGTGATCGTTTTCTGATTAAAGGAACTATAATCGTTTTGTCGGGATTGACTTTTAGTCTTACACCAGCGCACCAGCTAGACACCAGATCTAGTGCTTGTTGCAGACGCCTTGACATGGCTCCTTCAGTTTCACCTGTAACTACGATGACGACATCGTCTGCGTAACCTCCCTGTAGAAAACGTTTTGCTATAGTACCCTCCAAAGGCCACTCAACATGAGAGACCATAGTTTCAAGTTTTCAGCTCAGTCGATTCAGTTGTAGAAAGTGCTACTTAGACTACGTTTACTTAGAGCCCTCGCTATAGCACCAAAAGATGTATTGTCGAAGGCTACTTCAATATCGAGGAAGACCGTCAGCGCAACTCCGTAAGGCCCTTTTTTTCCTGTGTGAGGTATTAGGTCCAAAGGTACTGCGGCCATTTAGTTGGCCTATTGTACTACAACCCCTACACCTCATATTTGTAGGCCAGACCGCCTGAACAAGTTCAGCAGTCTGCCTAGTGGTTTGTCGCTTAGACTTGAGTGTTCGAGCAGGGACTTCTCGAACAAAGAGACCCTGCTCCTCGCTATTGCAGGGCACTCACAGAGAACATGGAGAGCAGACTCATCCTCTTCTAGGCAAAGCCTACATGTAGGGTCCTCCGCCCTTCCTATCCTCCATAAGTGGTAATTTAGGGCACAGTGTCCGGTAATTAAGCCAACAAGTGTCCTAACATCACTCCTACTGCGCCGTAATAATTCCTTGGCCGTCTTAGGGGACGGCCCTGGAAGGAACCGCTTAGAGTTGGCCAGTCCAGGCGCGGACCTCCAGCGTTCAATATGTTTCATCAAGGTCCGATCGGCCAGGGCCCTTTGGAGCAAGCTGGACGGTGCCCCAATAGCCGGCTCTGGACCAATGAATTCTAAATCAGAGCCCTGTTTAGCCAGGGCATCCGCACTTTCATTGCCTTCGAAGCCCCGGTAACCCGGAACCCAGACAAGTGTAATTTGATTGAGAACGCCCAACTCATGAAGAGCACGTTGGCAGTCCCAAACTAATTTCGACTTGGTCCTACGGGACCTTATCGCTCTAATTGCCGCTTGGCTATCAGAGAAGATAAAAATCCGTTTATTTTGGTAGGCCCTTCTTAAGTAAGGCCCTACTGTTCTGAATCTCGAGGGACTCTTTTAAGAGTCACGCTGATGATGCCATGCCGAAGTTATGCCGTTACTGCTCCTGCCGGTCTGGACTCAAACCTTATGCAAAAAGGTTGATGAGTTTCTTCTTCTTCTTCTTTAGCGGCTCTACAACCGAGATCTGGTCCTGGCCTCTCGCAACTGATCTCCCCACCGGTCCCGATGTAATCCAGTTTGGCATCCCTAAGCTCTGAGCGTCCTGGTCTACGCCATCCTTCCAGCGAAGGTTGGGTCTTCCTCGCGGTCGCACCCCATAGGTCTTACCGCAGAGAACTTTCCGAGCAGGCTCATATTCACTCATACGAGCTAGATGCCCAGCCCACCGGAGCCTACCGACCTTTATTATCTTCACAACATCTATGTCGCGAGAGCGCTCGTAGATCTCGTCATTGTAGAGTCTCCGGAATCGTCCTTCCTCACATAGGGGCCAACAATCCTCCGAAGTATTTTCCTCTCGAAAACGCCCAAGGGGTTTGAGTGCTTTTTGCTAAGCAACCATGTTTCGGATGCATATGTGAGAAACAGTAAGACCATCGTCTTATATAGTAAAAGTTTAGATGTTATGGTTAGATACTTGGATTTAAAGAGCCTTGACAGACTATAGTAGGCTTTGTTGGCTTTTAGCAGTCGTGCGCGTATTTCTGGTTCCCTGCTATTGTCGGCTGCTATTATTGACCCAAGGTAGGTAAATGATTTTACCACGTCAAACTTGTGTTCCTCTACCTCGATTGTGGGGCCAATTTTAGGTGAGTTTAGTCAGTCAGTAGGAATTTGATACTAGGGGTCTCCTGTCTTAGACCCCTACTACTACACCGATGTAAGACTCTCATCCTTTTCTCTTAAAAAAAGCAATGGCAGAAAAGAGAGCTGCCAATTGCTGTAAGGAAGGAAAGCAAAAAAGAAGGAATCTTATCTGGGTGGGAGACGTGGAAAAACAAAGAGCTATAGGTCTGAGTGGAATCGAACCACGGACCTGTGCGATGGTAGCCATTAGTCAGGCCGGGCGTTTTAACTTCTAGGCTGCCGATGTCTTTAGCGAACTTCAAGATAATTCAGAAGATATAATAAACTCTTCAAAAAATTAGAGCCATTATGTAACGCATTTATACCTTTTGTGTAGTTTTCTTGGCTTTTCTGCTCTTAGCTTTAATCGATTAACAGATAGAATAGATTAAAAAATTAGCCCTAGTAGTACAGACTACAGAGCATCCAATTTCACGAATCTTTGAATGCACGGCTTCTTTCGAACCAGAGATGATATAACTAGCCTTCAGTCAAAATGCTCATAAAAATAAATATAAAACAAAGTACATAATTCTTAAAAATTTTATTTAAATTGAATTACATTCATGAATTTTGACTTGAGTCTATGCACATTGCCAATTATAATGTACTGATATTTTTGGCATTAATGGGATTTTTTTTCTTAATTTTTTTTTTTAAATTTTTTTTTAATTAATGAAATGTCACATTCAACTTAAAATAATCGAACCCATATAAAATCAGTGCCTGATTTCCTTTCTTTAATGTTTGTTTTAATTATTCTATGTTCAAAAATATATTTATTATACAAATTAACACAGTTTAATTTATAAAAAATAAAATAATGTTAATGCAAATTATATATATTTGAACACAGTCATATTTTTTCGTATTTATAATAGTCTTAAAAAAGTGCCAAAATAAAGTATTATCAGATTTGCATACTAGCATAATTAAATTAAATTATAATTGTAAAAAAAAATAATAAAAAGGAATTTATAATCCCACCAAAAAAAAGTAAGTTATTTCTTAAAACTTTGCTACAGACTAGGATGAAGAATATATATAATAAATTGAGAAAATAAGAAAACTAATTATAATATAATTAAATAAAAAAAATATTCTGTACAACATTTAATCATAAATACTTAATATCTAAATAATTTAACTAGAAAAAATGAACTTTTTAGTTTTAGGATAAAAGAAATCAGATTTTATACAAAATAAATAAAATCTGCTTTATTTCTCCATCTATAAATAAGGTTTTTTCTTGTTGTTTTTTTTTCTTGTTTTAATTACATATTAAATATAATATCTCTTAAAGCATTCCAATGTTTTCTTTTTTTATTATTTGCAGTTATACTCATATTTATAATTATTTTATAAACAATGAAAACATAATGAGCACAAAATCTCACTGGCAAGTCACAAATTTATATTTATATTCTTTGCGCTTCTTGGCAATTGCTATTTACTTTTATTTTTTTTTTTATATAAATTGTTTCTACATACATTTTATTATTATAAATTATCTACAGACTTAATCAATTTTTTTCGCTACTTGTTCTGTTTGTTTATTAATATTACTTTTTTTGTAGCTTTGAACATAGAAATTCATGAAGAGCACAAAGAATATTGAAGCATTTACTAGCAGCAGGCACGTAATGAATTTTGAGAATTGACAGGATGTTTGTGTTAAGGCACGGAATCCGTGGAAGATGCAGAGCACAAATTGAGCCTGGAATATAAGAAGAAAAAATATGATTAAATATTATTTTGTGAAAGAAATATTTATATAAAACTAAAACTTATTTATAAAAAACTAAAATATCAGAGCTAACGAACTTGTAACCCTTATTATAGAGCTAGATTTAAGAACGTGGAATTAGATGTTATCGATGTAGAAAAAGTCCAATACCAAATATCCAAAATGAGAAGAATATGCTCATAATATAATAAATTCATACTTACATACTACAGGAAGTAGTTAAACACTAACCCTCTGTTATATGAAAAAGTTTCCGGTTACCTGACATCGGAGTACCATCGTAGACCATCAGAACCGTTGACAGTATAAAGGGGCTCACCTCTAATTCCGTATAAAAAAATTGGATCCTTACTAGAAAGCTTTTAGATTGTATTGTAGGCCACCCACAGTATCATGAATTTGAATTAACCTTTCATATACCTTGTGTTAATAATAGCTGTTGAACAGGAAATATGCTCGAATGTGACCGATTATAGTTTGTTAAGGTTCTTCAAATCCACTCATCTAACCATAAAATTCAAACTATCAGTATAAGACTATGTTCTCCCGAGTAAAAATAAAATAACTCGCTCCTAACCTGTAACAGGTACACACGATGTCAAAACGCCTGCACGGCGGGCGCCCGAAACAGGCACGGTACGCCAGAGTAAAAAGAAGACTCGCCCACACCTAGCATGAAATAGACGGGGTATGATGCCTGACTAAAAGTAACACCCGCTCTTAGCTTATCACCGGATTTCATGGAGCCTCTGAATGCAATGCATGTACGGCTTGGATATGTCACCAGCTTAAAAGCCATGCACGCACAGCATCGCTTGCATGGCACTAAACGAGACACGGCTGGCTGGCCGTATTCCAAAGCTTCATATGCAGCTTTTCGTCACTATTGCTTGGAGATAATAATGTAGCAAAGCGGCATGTACACCTTTGGAATATGGCCAGGCCAGCCGTACTCTCACACATTTTCAAGACCAGTGGTTTCCAAACTTTTTGATACTACCGCCCCCTGTTACATAAAAACCCCTTGGGAATGCCTCAATAAAATATGTAAATTTGCATACTCGGTGGAGTGCGCCAACTAGACCTTCGGTATTTCAACGTTGAATAACTACCACATTTTTTAGCTGATTTTGACAAATGAGCAAGATTTATTTAGAATAGTCTCTACCATTTATTTTAAATCAGTTTTTGAATACAATGTCATATTAGATACGCAAAAGGCGGCTGTTTTCGGGGGTTATAGCATCTACTTTGGTTCGTATGTTAGCTTTGAGTTGGTTAATAGTCTTCGGCTTACTGGCATAAACTTTAATTTTGCAAGAACTTCATCGTAGGGGCTGCGGTGGACTACGCTACAATTTCAACAATTTTTTTCGTTGGGGTATGGTAGCTAAAATGGTACTGAATGACGTTTCAGTAGACGAGATGTATGTATAATAAAAAAGACACAATTAAGTAGAAATTAAACAGTGAGTCAAAAAAGTCGAAGAGATAAAATCATCCGCGCCCCTCCTTTTAAGTTATAAGCGGCCCTTGTTGGGAAACCGATGTTCTTACAGGGGTGGGCACGCATGAGGTTAATGAGAGCCGCATGTGGGTTTTTCATAATTGTAAAGAGCCGCATTATATGTTATATGTATTATGTAATTTCAAAAATCAAAAATTAAGAGCATTTCCACACCCGTCTGGAATATTCAATAATTTAAAGAGATACGTTTGGAGCCGAACTTGATTCAACGAAGAGCCGCATGCGGCTCTAAGAGCCGCATTTGCCCACCGTTCTAGACTAAAGGAATCAAAATTGGGGCTTTACAAAATTGTATCTTCTTCTTTAACGGCTCTACAACCGGGATCCGGTCCTGGCCTCTCGCAACTGTTCTCTCCACTACTATTGACCCAAGGTAGGTAAACGATTTTACCACTTCAAACTCATGTTCCTCTATCTTGATTGTGGGACCAATGAATAAGACGAAGAAAACAGGCTATTGTCTTGGTGACGATAAAGGGTGCCATTAGCATATTCAGTAGACTGGATTTGTGCGATTGCGTAGGATCAAGCACCATTGTACGTGACTAGTACTTAGTTGGGGAACTGTTTGGTAAAACAACACTCACGTTTGAAATGGTCTATACCGATGGGAGTGCATTTATTGAAGTTCACGCCCGTAGCGGGATCGTGCATATCTCGCGTGAACGTAACCGTGTTGCATGCGTATTTGTTCACAATGGGTGCTAGTTGCGGGCGCTTTTATTATTTGCTTTTATTCATAAAAGCTTACCAACAAAATTATTTTACTTGGTTTTGCCAGGGGTTAGGTACATATGTATGAATGTAGCCGGACTTGGGTCCTCAGCAAAAACAGACTCTAAACCTTTTAGTCGGCAAAAATATACTTCTATAGTAACAGCAACAAGAAGGAATCAAAGTCGGTATATAGTTGTGGTTAGGGTATAAAGCCCGAATGAACGAAGAGAATTGGCTAAGAAATCCTGCAATGAAAGACAACAACTTAAGGCACAGATTAAGGTTGCCAAACTGGATGATCTCAGCTTTCCGAACTCGTACAACATCCTAGAGTTTACAAAAAGGGCTCATCCCCGTCTTCTTCTGGTACCTTCAAATAAGCCCTTTATCAAATTTGACTGTACCTTAGTCTACCTTGTCTTCTGGTTATTCTAAGTTAAATGGGATAGGCCCAGGCATCCTAGTAATTGTCTTTCAAGGAGAGGTATACGCTATACTGGCATGCGCTCATGAGAACTTAAGAAGGCCCTACCATAACAAACGGATAAAAACAAATGGTAAATATTGTATATGGTATAAAAGACATAAAACTGAGAAAATGATCCAGAAGCTACAATCGCATCTCTTTTTTATATTCGTAGTTATTAATCATCAACTCATCTCGTTAGCATGTCTGTTAAGTGGATTTCATGATGTGTTGTTTTATTACCCTTTTATTACCGCTGGTAATAATCGTGTTTTATAAGAAATTTTATTCCATGATCCAAGAAAGCTGGAAAAACTGTAGGTTAGGTTAGGTTGAAATGGCTGCCCCCACCAGGGAGCCCACTTAGGCGCGCCATTGGGCCCATTTGGAAAAACTGTAAGAATTGGAAATAATCGTTGGGAGCTAAATCTGGAAAATACTGCGGATGCAGATGCGATTCGAGCTATTGTTGCTATGGAATTGTGGCACGGCGCATTGCCTTGGCCAAAGAGCACCTTTTTGTTTTTCAGTTGATAAACTATTGACTGAAATATGAAATTTTGACACATGCTGTTTGAAGGTTGGCACTATCTAAAAATCATATGGATTTGTCAATAGTGGTGCCATATGTATATATGATCTTATGAGCTTAATGAGTGATAATTATGTTTCAATTATGTCATTTGGACTAGATCTTTATGAACACTATTTGATCTGGTACCATTGGTACCGAAAAAATGTTTATGATTGTTTTTTTTACAAATTTGTTCGATCCGATTGTGTTGTGGTTTCTCACTTTGCAAAATCAGATCATAATACAATTACCAAAAACAAAGGCAGAACTATCGATATTAATCCATAACGCAAAGTCAATATCATAATTACGAGTAAAAATCATTACCCAAGGTTGGTTGAGGCTGACTGCAACCTTTTTCTCATTTCTCATAATTTCTTAGTTACTTTGAGTCAATTAAAAAAAAACAGACAAATTTTGCCCTAAATTTTCGCAACAAAATAATAAAAAACTAAAACTTCACAAAAAAAAAATGGTTGTGCAATACCCAAATTAAATTTACCTACAGTAGTTGCTAACCTTAACTTCAACCCAAAGGTCAAAAGCGTTGCATGCTAAGAAAAATTTTTACTTTGATGCCCAAAATGACTTTAAAATTGTCTGAAGATTGGCGCAAATCATCATCATTATTTTATTTGTCGAATTTTTCATACAAAATGTAATTGAATAAGCCTTGAATGAGCTAAGATAGTCGCGCCTTCATTTTTGGGTTGTTGTTGTGTTTTTTTTTTTCATTTATTAAAAATGAACCGATTTACTTGTGGGAAATTATTTTATTTTTATAATTTTATGAAAACGTAAAGAAAAGAAATCCAAAAATTCAACGAATATAATCCGTCCACTAAAACCACAGTTAAGTGTCACAATCATTATGAATTTTTGGCCCTTGATCTTGGCTTTTATCATCATCCATGATGGTCAAATTTGTGGGCATATTTTTTGAATTACGTCAATACAAAATTTACATTTTGTTGTACCGTTTAAAATCTACCTAAGATTACCTATACCGTTCATAATTTTTTATGTCTTCGCGTAACGAAAAGTTTTATTAGTTGATTTAATATATTTGGCGACAAATCATTAAATTTCGATCAAAATCAAGCCCTTCCTTTTTTATGGCAGTTAGTATAAGGTTTTCCGGATTAAAAAAATATTCCAAGATGGCTGTTTTTATTATGGTTAAATATTAATTTTACCATTAAAATTGGTTAAAGATAAAAGCGAATTAAATAAATCAAATTGAAGCCATCTTCCGGATATGGCAAAATTTATTAAGTTTTGCGGGTTTGAAGAAATAATGACCGTTGGTTTTATGCCGTTTGTTTTTTTGGTTGTTGTGAAAGGGCAAATGTTAATGGTTTAATTTTTGATTTTATTTTTTCAAGGTAAGGATGTTTTGATTTTTTTAGGGATTGGTTTTAAATTATGTTTCCTTAAGACATATACATATATATATATATACTGAAGGAACAATTACAAACTTTAGGGAGAGGTCATCGTGCTGCTAGTTTCAAATGTCAAAAATAGCTGTCACTTGACCTTTTCGAAGGAAACAGTGTTGGTGTCTTCTTGTCTTACAAGAAATCGCTTAATAGTTGTTTTGTTAAAGAAAAATTACCTCCATTATTCAACTAAGTGCAGCAAAAGAAGGATGGCCTAGCCTAGACAAAAATCAAAAACTCAACTCCTTAATTTGTTACTTTGATGACTCACTAAGAGGCCGTACTTAATGAAAATATAAAAACTTAACCTTGAGTAAATCGTTGTGAGTGTTATTTTCTAATTTTCGAGAGCTGCATAGCCGTTTTTGTATTCTGCGAATAATGGGCTTGTTCTCCATTTTGTTATTTCATTTTATAAAAGAATTGCATCTAAAAATGGCAAAATCCAAATTTAGCAAAAAGGTAAAATTTGCTTGGCTTGCTTTATGCTAAGAGAGGGGTGTTCTCGTTATGTGAATTTTGTATACGACATTTGCGTGCGTGGTTGCAGTCATGTAGTTGTAGTTGTAGGAACTTACGCTGCAAGAACTTCATCGTAGCGCCTGCAGTGTCGCAAGGTGTGCCGTCTTGTTGAAAATAGAAGTTTGTCAGACCTTTTTCACGCATTATCGGGCACACAAAGTGTATCAACATCTAACGATAGTATGGGCGGTCGAAGGTTTTTCCAGCTTTGTAGGAAAATACGCCGATGATGGTTTTTGAGCCAACTTCGGCCCAAACAGTGACTCCGTCAGACGTCCATTAGAGAGTGTAAAATGAGCTTTCGGTGTTTATGAATTCATAGCTAAAATGGTACTTAATGACATTTCAGAATCGTGTATAGTTGTTTTCAAACCTCGTGACATCCCGCGCATGTTCCCCAGCTAAGCTCTTAAAAATGTTTAAAAGTTCAGACAAAAGCTTCAGTTAACTCCTCCTATCAAATCACTTGTTGCCATGTAATGGTAATCAGTCGCGACTGCGTATTGCTACCGGGAGGTGTACCTTTCTGGGACTTCAATGATTATTTAAAAAATTTACAAATTATGACTAAAAAACACCCGTTTTTATATATTTTTTTTATTTTAAGGTTTTTATATTTTACACATATGCCACAGAAATAATTTGTAGTAATTTCTACTAAAAAATACGATATTTGTGTTTTTATCACTTTGATTACTAGATTTTTGACATTTTCCGCCAGTCGCAAGTGCGCTTCTGCCTGGGGAGGTTGTGCTGCTTGCGGCTGCGGAGAACTCTCAATTTATGAATGAAAATGCTCATATCTTTAAAAGAAATTTTTCCAGCAATTCTTTTAATTTATATTAAATTTAGGGATGAGAAATATTTAGCATAATTATAGTAAAATTATGCTTATTACGATGGATAAACTGCCTTTGTTGAGCAGGAGTTTTACATGTATTTAAAAGCTCTGCTCAATACATATAAAGATTACTTAACTTTATTCATCCGGCATGCGCACATCCCTTCCCAAATTATTTTGTTGAGTTTTTTCTGCGTTTGTTGCCTTTTTAAGTTAAAAGAGGGGAAATGATAGAACAAAATTTATGAAATTGGGCAACGAGGTGCGCAGAACCCTTCAAATTATTTGTGTCACGGCGTTTGAAAACTTCTATACATTTGTTGAATTGGCTTAGAAATACCGAAGGCCTAGATGGCGCATCCGTATAAACAAAGATGTGAACTATAATGTCAAAGTCAATTTTAAAGAATATTGATCACAGAATATTTATTAAAAAAGATTGGCTTCAAATACAAGGACCTCCTCCCCACCCCCTTTCTACACATTTTTACATACTTTTTTAATATTTTTGCTCCCATATACTTTGTACCTTGCAATCAGGGAAAAATTAGAAGGAACATTGCTCTCAGCCATTTAAATTATAGGCATACCTCGTTTAGCGCTCATAATGCGTTCCTGAAATTTGAGCGTTAACAGAAACAGCGTTAAAAGAGGTGCTATTTACACTAAAATATATTGTTACGTTCCTAACATTATGCGTGTTACTTTCTTGGCTGAATTTGTTGTACCAATGGATTTCTTAATGTTATCGGTATTTTTAAAAATGGTTCTAATGGTTAATCTAGCCAACCCTAGGGTAGAAGACACTTCGGACTATCACTGTTCTTAATTCGACTAATAACATTCATTTTCATATCCAACGTCAAGCTTTTTCTAGATTCTTTAGCAACATGTGTCTGTGGTTCACCCGTTCTTTTCACGGCTATATTATTGTAAGCAATTGATTTTTTCAGGGATTTCAAGAATTATAAATTACGTTTTTTTAATTTTCATATGAAATTAGAAAAAGAATACCTTTTAAAAAATATTCAATGGAAGGGAATTGAGCGCGGCATGTTCCCACAGATCTGACGCAGTGGAACACCGGCGTTCTTAGGACCCTTCAGGCGTCCGTAATAAACGGGTTTTACGAACGCCTGAAGAGTTACCACCGATATTTTTTTACTTACCGCGGACGTACTTAAAACAACAGTTTATTCATAGAATTTGGTTTCGTGGTCCATCAATCTTCTATAAAAAGTTGCGTGGACTCCTTCCACTTCCCGAAGAGTTAACATGATATGAACCCACTCTCTTTTTTATTTTTTCCCTCCTCGTCTAAGAGCAATGCTATTGAAGCAAGATATTAAACGATAAATTCTGGGATACGCTTGAGATCTCTGTTCAAATACTAAAAAGGAATTTCAGATGGGAGCGATCGGCTAACAAAGACCTCGGAATATGGTGACACTCAATTTGTCACTTCTAAAAAAACCGAGAAGAGTCACTGCAGACGAACACCTAGCAGATCTGTTAGCAAGTCCTAATTCCACCTCCTCGCGGTGCCCCTGGGGTACTTCTTCGGAAGGAGCTAACGGGTGACGGCGAATGGTGAGCTTTCTGCGCCACAAAGCAGAGATTTAAGTCGGTTGCGCTGAGGGTTAGCAACCCGCTCCCATAAAAAACACTGTTGCTACAAATCGGCAAACAATACCTTGGAATCAAAGATGCGTTTGAACATTGAGTATAGATACGGAAAAGGAGGTGCTGTTTGATTGTCAGTGAAAAATTCATCACGGAAGCCACTGACACGGAAAGTGCCGGTGGCCTGCCGTCACGGATATGTGTGGATCGATCTTAATAAAATCAATTTTATGATCGGTCATGTTTGTTTTTCCTGTCGTCTTCAGCAGATTCAATTTTTGGTTTCTTACCAAGATAATTGCTCCAAATGCTTGGATTTTTATCTTTAACCAGCATTATAGTGAGAGGGATAGCAGGATTTTTTACTTAAATTTTGGGCTTTTCGGGGGTCGCAACACTAAGAAGGTTGAGAAACGATGGTCTGGACTAGACTAATCAAAATATGTAGCGGAGTTAGAAAAGGGGACGAAGTTCTTAGCCATGTTCGAAAGGGAAGTCCTTGGGAGAGTTTTCGGCCCCTTTAGTATAGGGTGGGCAATTCCGGAGACTACGACGACGAACCTATCGCTATCGCGACATAGATGTTTTGAAGAAAATAAGGTTCGGTAGGCTCTGGTGGTAAGGATTATGGAGCTTAATAGCGAGGAAGACCCAGTTTCCGCTGGAAGGATAGCATAGACCAGGACGCTCTTAGCTTAGGGATGCCAAACTGGATGATATCTCAGGACCGGATCCCGGTGGTACAGCCATCAAAGAAAAAGAAGAAGTGTTTTAAGTCTCTTAAAAAAATTCAAATCGTTTTTTTCACCATTCTAACTAATTTATTGCATCCTAATCAATTAATTCTTCTTACACCTTCAAGCTGTTAACATTTTCACCTTTCAAATGTAATTACAAGACTATTCTAGTAATTTTTCTAAACAGGCTTAATCTAATAGCGCTATCATATTACGTAAATAACGCCATAAATCACATTTAATTTCATATTTACGACATACAGACTATAGAGCTATATGACCACTTATACATTAATTAGATAATAACCGATCCAGAACTTAGCTATTACTGATCACGAGAACGGAGAGGTTTTTTCCTGATAGCAACATTCTGCCGCCCCGCGATCCATATAAATTCTTATGTAATTTTTACGATCACCTGAATGCATTGATCGAGTATTGAACTTTGATATTGGAAACATTGATCAAGGCAAAGAAAATAGATAATAGTTCCGTATTTTATCGTGATCGTAGATTTTTGTGAATGAATTTTATAGTATTTGTGTTGTAAGGTCTTGCTATGGGTTTTAATTAGTTCTTTCTTAAGTGAATATTGCAGGTTAATTAGAAAAGAAATTAGCGCGATCGTTAGTGGTTTAGGATTTTTTTTTGTTGGTTCTTTTGGTTACGTTTAGGATTGATTTGAAATTTTTGTTTGATACTAAATTTTGTTACTTTTTTTAACAATGTTTAAGGAATTTGTCAAGTGAAATGCTATGTGACAAACTGGGTAAAGTTTAGTAATGTTAATTGAAAAGTATTTCGAAAATTAAGTTGAATTGTTAAAGGGAATTGTCCAATTTCTATGGGACTTTGGCCACTCTTAAACAAACAGTTCAGCTAATAATATGTGATTGATTTATTAGCTCAAATCAGTAAGAATGAGGATCTACAGCTAGTTTTGTATCAAGATTTTTATTTAGATATTTTTTAAAACGTTTTTATTAGCTCGCTTTCTTGTCTGTCTGTTTGTCCGGTACAAATCTTGCAATCGATTTTTTGACTACTTCCGGTTACCCGATCACCCTGAAATTTTGCACACAGCTTCAGCTCCGATGACAATGCAATATGGTATACTCATTATACCGTTAGATCCATGGCGGAGGACTCTAGAGGATGGATTACTGTTTTCTTGACGGAACAAATTTTGCATTCGATTTTTCAAATACTTCCGGATATCCTATTATGGTGAAATTTTGCACACAGCTTTAGCTCTGATGACAATGAAATATGGTACATACTATTAGTCCATGGAGGCCGTCTCAGCAGGGCGGATTGAAATATTCTTCACAAACCCTTCGACATGGATATCAAATTAAATGGTATGATAAGTAGAACACCATAAGCAATATAGTATACTCAATTTATCGTTTGGTCCATGGCGGTCATCTCCAGAGGGCGGATTACCATTTTCTTCACAACCCCCTCTATATGGGTATCAAATGAAAGGTCATCATAAGACGAATGCAATAAGCCATGCCCTTAGATCCATGGCAGACTCCTCAGGAGGGTGGGTTACCATTCTCTTCAGAACGCTTTCGACATGGGTATCAAATGAAAGGGTCTCGATATGGGTATCAAATGAAAGGGAATCATAAGCCGAATGCAATAAGCTATGTCTTTAGATCCATGGCGGCCTCCTCAGGAGGGTGGCTTACCATCCTCTTCAGAGCCCTTTCGACATGGGTATCAAATGAAAGGGTATGATAATTAGAATACAATAAGCACTATAGTATACTCAATATTTCGTTTGGTCCATGGCGCCCATCTCAAGAGCACGGATTAACATTTTCTTCACAACCCTCTTGACATGGGTATCAAATGAAAGGGCATCATAAGTAATGCAATAAGCTATATCTTTTGATCCATGGCCACCTCCTCAGGAGGGTCGGTTACCATTCTCTTCAGACCCCTTTCGGCATGGGTATCAAATGAAAGGGTATGATAAGTAAAACACCATAAGCAATACAATATACTCAGAACATCATTAGGTCCATGGCGGCCTCCTCAGGAGGGTGGGTTACCATTCTCTTCAGAACCCTTTCGACATGGGTATCAAATGAAAGGGTATGATAAGTAGAATACCATAAGCAATATAGTATTCTCAATATTTCGTTTGGTTCATGGCGGCCATCTCAAGAGGACGGATTAACATTTCCTTCACAACCCCCCCGACATGGGTATCCAATGAAAGGGCATCAAAAGTAATGCAATAAGCTATGTCTTTAGATCCATGGCCACCTCCTCATTAGGGCCGGTTATCATTCTCTTCAGAACCCTTTCGACATTGGTATCAAATGAAAGGGTATGATAAGTAGAATACCATAAGCAATATAGTATACTCAATATTTCGTTTGGTCCATGGCGGCCATCTCAAGAGGACGGATTAGCATTTCCTTCACAACCCCCTCGACATGGGTATCAAACGAAAGGGCATCAAAAGTAATGCAATAAGCTATGTCTTTAGATCCATGACCACCTCTTCAGGAGGGCCGGTTACCATTCTCTTCAGAACCCTTTCGACATGGGTATCAAATGAAAGAGTAAGATAAGTAAAACACCATAAGCAATACAATTTACTCAGAACATCATTAGGTCCATTGCGGCCATTTTAAGATGGTGGATTACCATTTTCTTCACATAGCCCGAGCCATGGGTTGAGCATTTCCACTTTCCGCTTTTCAGACAATAGCGAAATCAAACCAAAGCCTTAACCAAAGGGCGGATTAACATTTTCTTTAAGACAACCACTAAATGGTTATCAAGTGAAAGGGTATCATAAATACAATACAATAAACAATATAGTATGCTTAATATAGTTAGGTCAATGGCGGCCGTCTCAAGAGGGCGGATTACCATTGTTTTCAAAATCCCCTCGACATAGTTATCAAATGAAAGTGTAGCATCAGTAGAACACAATGAGCGATATAGTATACTTAATATACAGTTAGATCCATGGCGGACGTCTCAAGAGCACGGCTTACCATTTTCATCACAACACCCGCGACGTGGGTACTACAGAAAAGGGTGTGATAAGTAGAATACAATAAGCTATATGAGGTCATTGTAAATTTAACTTGGCGGCTAACATAAACTGGTGGATTGCCTAACTTTACAACAACCTCCACATGGGAATCAAATGAAAGGACATGCCATGTAGAAAAAAATAAGCCATGTGACGTAATTCAAAATTTAATATTCACATCAGTTACATAATTTAAGTTAATACGGTAAATTATTCAAAGTAAAATGAAACATGAAAGTTTCAGATAATTACGACTCAAATTTAATTTATAGATGTTTTTATATCAAAAGTCAGCTAAGCGCTTTTCAGTAAAAGAGTAGTTGCGAGCACTCACGAGTAAAAATAGAAAAATGATCAAAAAAGAGATGCAGCTATTATTGAAATAAAAATCATATAAAATTAATTTAGCTTACTTCTTCATTTTAATTTTCAGGAATTTCGAAATTAAAAAGATTGGTATATTATTAGTAGATTTAGGTAAAAATTTTCCACATGTATCCGTCATAATATCATGAACATGTTAAAAAGTGATTGCAGAATGTCGCACACAAGACTAAAAAGCAGATAATAATTATTAGATAAAAAATACTTTTTAATATAACACGTTTTTATAACGAACTAAAAAGTATAAAATAATGGCACTAGCCCCATACAGATTTAGAACCTCAAACATATTTCTAACACCATACAGATAGTCCTGAAAATTTGTGATTGTGAATTTGTAATAGCTATGAAAATATATGTAAAATTTTAAACGAAAAAACGTGGGGCGCATGCTATAGATAGACAATAGTAAGGAGTGTAGAGTAGCTGGGTTGAGAAATCATTCGCATCAATCATATATACGCCCCACGTTTTTTCGTTTAAAATTTTACATATATTTTCATAGCTATTACAAATTCACAATCACAAATTTTCAGGACTATCTGTATGGTGTTAGAAATATGTTTGAGGCTCTAAATCTGTATGGTGCTAGTGCCATTATTTTATACTTTTTAGTTCGTTATAAAAACGTGTTATATTAAAAGTATTTTTTATCTAATAATTTTTAACATTTAATTGAAACAGGTTATGTATGAAATAAAACTTGTTTTTTTTTTAATTACGTTTATTTATTAGTCAGATTCATAAGTTATGAGAACATTGTCATTATTAGAATTTTTAATTATGTTATTTAATGAAAACTATATTCAATATAGTGGAGAGATTGCATTGTATTTTAAATCGATTTGAATTTGTTGGTTTATGGAGTTTTGATTTGGTAACACTGAAACCAAATCCGAAGCCGGTTCATGTGTAGCATCAAATCAAATACTAAAAAAAAAGGTTTTTTTACAATGCCAATTGATACAAAGTTATTTGCACCAGATGTTTACTAAAATAGAATTTAAAATATTGGTAAATTATTTTTTTGCATAGCATCGCGTACAAAAATGGCCAAGTTCAGACAATTCCCTTTAGAGACAAAAATTAGTTTAAAATTATTTTTCTTACTTCCCGAAAAATGCTTTGCTCTTGTTAGATAAAATCACTTTAGTTATGTATAGTTGCAATTTAACACAAAACTACAACATATTTCAACATAAGCTTATGTCTGGCAGATCGGTTAACTACACCAAAACTAATGAAAATCAAAATAAAATCAAACACATTCCATAAACAATCTTCATCCCTAAATAAACCATAACCTACATAATAATACATGACCTACAAAACGTATCTGTGGTCACAGATGCAATATATCCATTATCACCTTGCATAACAATCAAGTTGAAATATTTCTCTTGCAAGTGCATCGTACCTGATGCAGTCTCCATATTTTTTTATTGTTGTTAATGGTTGACTCGACTCTTGAAAGTTTACTATATTATATAATCCTTTTGGAAGCATGCCTGGCAAGTGGCAACGGGTCCATTTGAAATTTCAGACAACAACAGACCCAGCCTGGCATCAGTTACCTTATTATTATTAGCGTTTGCTTTAAGCATTTACCAAGCATTTTACCATGATTGAATAACTTTTAGCACTGCATCTCCATCCTGTACTAGACATTCAACTTCAGGTAAAGCGCAGCCAAATGTTGCTAAGATGCAGGTCATAGTAAAATAACTAGTTATGATCAACTTTTGCAAGCTGGTTTTCCGATTGGTATAGTAGTGTTTGGGCTGAATGAAAGCTTTATAGTAACATATACACACCAGTATTTTTTATTTTTCAAAAGCGGTGCTGCAATATGTTCTTGTAATACGGCTGCGCGAGTTACATCCATAGAGCGGATATCAAATGATATTCACCAAAATATAACTATCAGGCCGGAAATCACGGAATTCCTAAAAAATATGGAAAACATGAAAAACCAGACCGTGGAAACGGCCTGATAATCAAAAAATATTAAATAATATTTTCCCAGAAATATGGAAGAGTCAAATTTCAATAAATTCAGACAAAACAGGAAACGCTTATAAAAAAAGCGTTTCCCGTCAAAATTACGATTTTCCATATTTCTGAAAAACAGGAAATGCTTAGGTTAGCATTTAAGAAAATCCAATTTACCCGAATATGGAAATTGTTTAGTTAGTCTTAAGATTCAACCAATATTGTAAAGACCCTCCGAAGAGTGGTCATATTATTAAATTAAATTAAAATAAAGAAATACTCTAAAGAGTATATTCAATTAAAGTTTTTGTGTTTTTATTTTTTATCCAAAGATAATTACAAGGAGAAATAAACGCGAAAACATAACTGGCGCAGTCGTGACGAACCAAAACTTATCTTAAGATAAGTTCGCGAGTTTTATTTAATATAAATAATTTTTTACCGTCCGCTTAACCCCAACCTCCACCCAATAGTGTGTTTTATACTTTATGAAAACAAAACTAATTTTTTTTTCATCTTAGTCGGTGGGTGAATAATAACAATCAAGTGAAAAAATAATCTACCAAGAGGCGGAATAACAAGCCCAAATCCGCCTTAAAACACCTCTGAGGCTGGAGTGGAATCTTGGTAGTTATTTTTATAAAAAGAAGAAGTGAACAAAAATTCAATGTGATTCTGTGCAGACAGAAAAAAAAGTTTAATAAAAGAAATTAAATAAATTTAAAAAAAACAAAAGTAAAAAGGAAGAAGTGTTCAAAAGCAAACTTCAAGTTTATGAGCAGGCCAAATAGGCAAAAAGAATTTGATCTGAACAGATTTAAATTAACTACAGGAGAAGCAATGGCAAACCAACAGGAGTTAAACATCTTGATGCAATCTCTCCAACAACAACAAGCTGAAATACAACAATTGAGAGATATAATAAATCATCAACAACAACGGCAACCACAGCAAGATAATGCATTCAGACTTACACCTGACCAGATTTTGACCCACTTCCGGCGCTTGAAATCATTTGATGGAAAGGAAGACTATGGATTAATCGAGTTCATCAAGTCCGTAGAAGATGCCATAAGCCTGTGTCGTGATCCTGATCTCAAACAATATGCCATTCGTATTGTTATGAATGAGAAAATAATAGGCGAACCTAAAAGATGTATCCAGCGGCTAGGAGAAGATACGACGTGGGAAGAAGTAACAGCAGAGCTGAAGCTGCATTTTCGCCCCAGGAAGGATTATGCTGAGCTGATAAATGATTGTAGGAATATTAAGGTAGGAACTTTAAGAGAGCTTTTTACGGTTGTTAAGAAAATTAATTACGAATTAAACGAGTTATATAATTTTGAAAACGTAGATGATAGGCCAACGCTTTATACGCCTAGTAATAATGATAAGCTTCTTGTAGGGATTGTTTTAGAAAAATTAGACGGTTTGGTTAGAAGTAATGTTACAAAGAATCTCTCTTTAATCGAAATATATAATAAATTTTCCGAGCTAAGATTACTTGATGATGAACGAGTAATAAATTTCAATCATAGAAAGTCCAAACATAATTTAAGAAATAATGGTCGAGATCAAAGCTCGAAACCAAGAATTCAAACAGATAGGAACTATCACAACAACCATGATACTAAAAATGGGTTCATATATAATTCCGAAAGACCTAATAGCAGTAGGAGTTACACTCACAGAAATGACAATAGCAATATGCGAAATAATCATAATTCTAATTTTCAAAAAAATAATTACCAAACTCGTAGGAATATTGAATATAAATCTAGTAGAACAAATTTTAATAATAGATCTGCTAATTATAGAAATAGGAATAATAATAACTATAATACTGTCTCCTACAACGATAATAACGATATAGAACCTATGGAGATAGGTACAATTCAAAGTCAAAATTTTTCGATGAAGCCTCAAAATCCAAACTACCCATAGTAACACTTACAATAGGAAGTCACAATTTTAGGTGTTTAATTGATACCGGATCAGAAGCTTGTATAGTTAAACCAAAACTCTTTGGAAGTTTTCCCGAAATAAAATTACTGAACCCACTTTTCTACACAACTCTCAACGGTACGAACAAAATCCAAAATCAAATACTCACACCACTTCCAAAAGAATTCCTTAATAATAAAGGCCTAATGTCCTGGAAAGTAGTTCCAATGCAAAAACGAAAATATGATGCTATTTTAGGCATAGATTTGCTTACCAAAATAAAAGTCATTATAAACCTCGAAGAATTATGTTTACAAGTTAATAAAAATAAAATATATTTTGAAAATTATTTCCCTTACGATATAAACAATATAACGATCTTAGAAATCAACGAAGGAAATATTATAGATAAATTAAAAGAAGATAATTTGAACAAAGAAGAATTTAATCGCATTTCAAATTTATTAGAAGAATTTCAAGATCTCTTTTATAAAGATGGTGATAAGTTATCATGTACCCACGAGATACAACATGAAATCACCACAACTATAGACAACCCGATATATTCCAAAATTTATCGATATCCTCAAATCCATGAGAAAGAAATCGAAAAACAAATTGCAGATATGCTTTCTCAGAATATTATTAGGGAAAGTAATTCACCTTTTAACTCCCCTCTTTGGATTGTTCCAAAGAAAATTGACAAATCGGGGAAACAAAAATGGAGGATAGTAATCGACTATCGAAAACTTAATGAAGTGACTGTTAGTGACAAATTTCCTATTCCCAATATTGAAACGATATTGGACAAATTAGGAAAAGCACAATATTTTTCTACATTGGATCTGGCAAAGGGCTTCCACCAGATTCTAGTTAAAGAAGCAGATAGGAAGAAGACAGCCTTTTCTACCCCAAATGGACATTATGAATTCATCAGAATGCCCTTTGGATTGAAAAATGCTCCATCGACCTTCCAGAGAATGATAAATTCTGTTCTCAGGGATTACATAAATAAAATTTGTGTAGTCTACCTTGACGACATATTGATATTCAGTACTTCACTCGAAGAACATTTGCTAAGTATTAGAAAGATATTTAATAGGCTGAGGGAAGCGAAACTAAAATTACAAATAGATAAATGCAGTTTCTTTTCTAAGGAAACTGAGTATCTAGGACATGTTTTAACCTCCGATGGTGTCCGACCCAACCCTGAAAAGATTAAAACCATACAAAACCTTCTTCTTCCGACCACACAAAAACAGATAAAATCTTTCCTAGGTGTTACAGGATTTTATCGCAAATTTATAAAAAATTACGCTAAAATTGCGCAACCTCTAACAAAGTATTTAAAGAAAAATACTAAAGTAAACATAAATGATCCTAATTTCATTGTTGCATTCCATAAATTAAAGGAACTTATAACAAACCACCCAATCCTTAAGTATCCTAATTTCAATAAAACCTTTAAATTAATTACCGATGCTAGTAATTATGCCATTGGAGCCGTCCTTACACAGGATGGCCACCCCATATCGTATGCTTCACGAACGCTAAATAGTCACGAAATTAGTTATTCAACTATAGAGAAGGAACTATTAGCAGTAGTTTGGGGCGTTAAGTACTTTCGACCTTACGTTTTTGGCAGGCAATTTGAATTACAAACAGATCACCAACCAATAAAGTGGTTGTATACAAAATATTCGGGCAAAGATATCAATCCTCGATTACAGAGATGGTTGATTCAACTAGGTGAATACGACATTAAGATAGACTATATAAAAGGCAAAGAAAACAAAATTGCTGACTTCTTAAGTAGAATCAACAATGATAGAAATGAGATAAACCTAATAAACATAAAGGATACAAATAAGAGCCGAAGTTCACATAGTTTTATAGAAAATGACGATGCAGATAATGCATTAGTAAACATGTTTTCAGAAAGTGTTGACAATTTGAACACTACCGCAAACTCTGAAATTAATAACGATTGTTTCTATAGAAACACTAAAAATATAAATAACATTGAAGAAGAGAATGATAACGAAGAGTCGGTCAATGTTCAAACCGCTCATTCGCAAGAAGAAAATTTGGAGGATCATATCCCTATCCTCGATACTGTAGTTAACAGGTTTAAACTACAAATTATATTTGTCGAAAATAAAGAAAAAGAATTCGAAAATATATTCAATAATAAAAGAATCTTTATTGACAAAAATGACATAAACAACAACAATATCGAAAACATTTTAAAAGCAAATGTAATAAAAGGCACAATAGGAATTTATACTGATTTGAGCGATCATGATTTCAATCAGTTACAGCAAAAAATTATTTTATTATTCCCCAATCGTAATGCGTTTAAATTTCTTAAATGTAGTTACTTTGCAAAAGATATAGAGGATGAAGAACGTCTAAAAGTTCAAATATCACTCTTTCACAAAAACGAAGTTGGCCACTCCGGAATAATTTCCACATACGAAGGAATAAAAAAGAAAATATATCACCCTAAATTAAAAGTTAAAATATGGGAATTAATAAATAATTGCAGTATCTGCTCCTCTGGAAAATATGACAGACATCCCATAAAAAGTAAATTTCACATTACCGAGACTCCTTCAACAATTAACGAAATCGTTCACGTTGACGTTTACGTGAACAGTAAACACTCTTTCATTAATTTTATTGACAAATTTTCTAAATTCGGCATGAGTTTTCATTTAGAGGACCGAAATAGCATCACTATCGTTGAAAAATTACAACAGTTTATTTCAATAAGAGGCAAAGTTAAAAAAATTTGTTTTCGATAATGAATTCAGTTCAAAAAATGTCGAAGACTTTTGTAGAAGCGAACATATAGATTTTCATGTCACCAAGCCCAATAATCACACAGGAAACGCCGACATAGAGAGGCTTAATAATACATTAACAGAAAAAATTAGGATTTTGAATTTAGAAGACAAACAACCCATAAAATTACAAATACTAAAGGCTATAACAATATATAATAATTCGCACCATTCAACAATTAAATGTACTCCAGCAGAAGTACATGAACATAAAGTTGACCATAGCATTATAAAAAGGAGAATAGAAGAGAAGAAAAACAAAATAATAGCACAGAGAAATGAAATTCGCGAAAGTTACGTAGAGACCAGAACAACAGGATTTATAAAGAATTACAAATCACTCCGTCATAAAGAACAACCAAAATACAGAAAATTTAAATTAAGAAACATTCATAACAGCAACATTAAACGTCCCTTTAAATTTTCAGGTCAAAACAATTCTAATATGGATGCTGATCTTGACAATGTTCCTCCCAGCCCGAGCAATGCTAACCATCGAACAAATTAAATCAGAAACAGGATTCACAATAATCAAAGTAGATGAGGTAGAAATTGTAAGCAAATACGATACTGTTCTACATATAATTCACCCAGAAGAAATTGTAAATATAATGACTAACTTGGAAAACAATATACAAAGTTTAAACATAACACATAAAATATCCTTACTAGAACAAATAAAATCTCTCAAAAGTAAAACCGTGACATTATTTCCAAAAAGGTCAAAAAGAGGATTAATGAATATAGTAGGTACAGGTTTAAAATGGATGTTTGGAACTCTCGATGAAAATGATAGAATAGAAATAGAAGAAAACCTAGAAGTAGTTAATGAGAATAATATAAAGTTTATAGACGTAACTAATCAGCAAATTAAAATCAATGATAGCTTTAATAAATCATTCACATTATTAAAAAACATTATAGAAAGTGATAGACAAAATATATTAAACGCATTAGAAGATATAAAAACAGTAGAGCGAGAAATATTAGATAGAGAAACAGTCCTAGAATACCAACTTAGAATATATACGTTAAAAGATCAATTAGAAAAAATCCAAGACAACATAATCTCTGCTAAAATAGGATTAGTTCATCCAAGTATTCTTAACGACGAAGAAATAAAGCTGTACGGAATAGATTTAAGTAAGCTAAGTAATATGAAAGTCGGTGTAGCAAAATTTTTGGAAAATTCTATAATATTTGCAATTAAAATCCCTACAAGAACGACAAAAGTAGATAAGAAGTTAATTGTACCAATCGCAAATTCTGAATATAAGCAAATTGAAGAAAATTTAGAATATATAGTAATAATAAATAATAAAACTTTCACTTTCGAAAATAACTTAAGTCTACAGGAATTAAAGCCAAGCAAGAATTGCGTTATTAGGAAGAAATGTAATATAATTAATAATAAAATAGAAGAAATTATTGAATTAAGAAATGATCTTATAATAATAAATAATATCAACCAACAATATTTAAAAAGCACTTGTGACGAGAGGAAATTATCTTTAACTGGAAATTTTGTCATAAATTTCACAAATTGTACAATTAAGTTAGGAAACAGAGAATTTAGCAATAAAGTAGTCAAGTTCACAGAAAGATTTACCATACCACAATATGAAAATATAACTTTAAATGACAAATCCATTGATTTTCAAGAAATTTCACTGCATCAAGAGAAAAATATAAAAGAAATAAAAGAATTAAAACTGCATAAAATTGTAAATTATAGTTTAGGCTCTACTAATATTATATTTCTGGTAATAATTTTAGCTGTTGTATTTTATAAAAAATTAAGAGTAAAGATAATCCAGGAGAATTATCAAACAAGGGATGGAGGAGTTACATCCATAGAGCGGATATCAAATGATATTCACCAAAATATAACTATCAGGCCGGAAATCACGGAATTCCTAAAAAATATGGAAAACATGAAAAACCAGACCGTGGAAACGGCCTGATAATCAAAAAATATTAAATAATATTTTCCCAGAAATATGGAAGAGTCAAATTTCAATAAATTCAGACAAAACAGGAAACGCTTATAAAAAAAGCGTTTCCCGTCAAAATTACGATTTTCCATATTTCTGAAAAACAGGAAATGCTTAGGTTAGCATTTAAGAAAATCCAATTTACCCGAATATGGAAATTGTTTAGTTAGTCTTAAGATTCAACCAATATTGTAAAGACCCTCCGAAGAGTGGTCATATTATTAAATTAAATTAAAATAAAGAAATACTCTAAAGAGTATATTCAATTAAAGTTTTTGTGTTTTTATTTTTTATCCAAAGATAATTACAAGGAGAAATAAACGCGAAAACATAACTCGCGCGCCGATCTTATGATCTTGCAACTCCGGTTTTATATACTTTCGCCTGGAATGTATGGCTCAGTGAATATACAGCAAACTGCAGTATGCAATATTATGAAACCGAAAGTTCAAATTCACATTTACTTTTTTTTAATGCTGGCGGTTTCGCTTTTTTCGATCGTGTAAAGAACGAGTATGGGCAAAAGTTGATTTTGGACGCGCGTAGATCAATAAGCAGTGCGTAAAAGTGGGTCACAAGAAAGATTTGCTTTAGATCGATCATTATTATTTATTTTTATTTTTTTTTTAATTTCAAAATGGTAAGGAATTTTTTATTTATTGATTATATTTATTGATCAAGTATTAAATGCCTTATTAGTTGGGATTTGATCGAAGCTTAAAAATTGAAAATGAAAATAATCGTAAACACGTTTTTAATATCCTTTGATTTTTGTTAAGCTTCTTCGCATGTTGAAAAATACGTTTTAAACTCACTCTCATACCAGGCAGTATTTTATAATTAGAGATTTGAAGTATGATCGAAAAAATAATGATAAATTTATTTGGAAAAGTGAAGCGAAAGAATAATACTAAATCAAGCCCAGTTGTGTCGAGTTGGAAGACTCAAAACACTTATTAACAGGGGACCCAACGCCACTAGGACAGGGGTGGCGAACCTTATTGAGTTTGCATTCCAAAAAATACAATATATTTTTATTAAATTGCTGACGTGCATTCGTTGCAGCAAGCAAACTGTAGTCGTTTTCATCTTAAATCCGCTTTCGATTGCATAGATTGGAACAGCTTGTGGAGACACTTGTAAGCCGAACACGTGCCATTGAAAATTATTCAACTTCTCCAAGCATCGTACGATGGCTCAAATAGCAGCGTTCGTATTCGAAGCGGCTTGTCCGAGGAATTCACGTTTCTAACAGCTGTTCGACAGGGAGACGTCGCTTCGCCACTTCTCTTCGCCGTTGTGATCGACGCGATTATGAGTGAAGTATTCGATGGACGACGCGGAGTTCGATACGATGACTAGAACTTCGTAGCCGACTCGATTATCGCCGACGATAACGCCGACATGGATACCGAAGCAGCGGACATCTTATACGAATTTTCCGGTCATGCGGGTTAAAAATCAATGCGGAAAAGAGCAAAGTGCTCACAACGGACGGATCGAAAGCAAATGTTCAACTCGATGGAACCCAAATCGAACAGGTTCCGACGTTCAAATATTTGGGATCATTCGTTGATGAAAAGAAAGTGGCATCGACGGCCGACGTTCACAGCCATATCGGCCAAGCAACAGCAACATTCGCCTTGCTCAAATGGTGCATATGGAACCCAATAAATATTACCATCAAAACGGAATCACGCCTTTACCGAACGTTGATCCTTCCGATTTTTCTTTATGGATTGGAAACGTGGACACTGCTCAAATCGGACGTCAACAAGATCGAAGTCTTCCAGATGCGAAGCTTGAGGCAGATTCTCGGTGTGTCACTCCGCGATCGCCTTCGAAACGGGACAGTGGAACAAAGATGCGATCAACAGGCACTGATCGAAGAAGAGATACAAACACATTGACTACGGTGATTTGAGGTCGTTTGAGGTCGCCAAAAATCGTCGACAATGAAAACGAATCGTCAATGGAGTTCGAGACGATCGGCACCAACAGCAGCGTATCTGTTGCGTAGACGTCTCGCTCGGACCGCCAGCTAACGGATCGAAGAAGAAAAAAGAAGATGAACCTTGAGAATGTGCAACAATTGAAATGCAGTCACAAAAAAGGAAAACAAATCATTTACATGCCTGGTCTACCTAATGAAACTTGAACCTGTAATAGTTTTCAAATAGGCAAACTGCGAAATTCCAGAAGTCTACGAAAGATATCTAGATAACATACATATATGATAAAAGCACTGTCTATATGTTATAAGCAGGCCCGCTGCATTACTTTGTTGAAGCCTGGGGCTAATTGCCAATTGGAAGTCTGAAACTTAATACTGCAGAATGACTGCAGTCTTGCGTTTCCGAACTCGCAAGATTGTCTGGTGCAAAAAAGGAAACCGACAATATTTTGCTCAATATTATTGTCAATATTATTGATAGTCTAGGGGACACTTAACCTGGAGCCTGGAGCAATTAACCCCTTTAGTTGTTAAAACAATCGTAGTAGCGCTGCACACGACTGAAATATTTCGTTGATATAAAAAGATAAGATTATGTGTCATAAGAGCAAAGAGAATATAAAATTAGAATAAATAGAGCGTAAAATGGGTTAGGAGTAAGCTGGTGTTGGTGAAGTAAAACATAAATAAGTGACAAGTAGTTACTTCTATTTATGAATGGGTTTCTTATTAGTTGGGCTCATAAAAAGAAGCCTCATTTTCTATTAACTACCTCCTCCTACTCCTACCTTTTCTCGCATCAAATTTTTGTCACTTTTGAAGGGGTTGAGTAACAATGACAATAAGCGATTAATATAAAGTGTGACAAAAATAGTTGAAAGGTGGTGGACTTAGTTCAGCAGCTAACAAATAAGACACGAAGTAACTAGAAAAAGTGATTTAATTTGAAAAACATATGAGCTCTGTGGAAGTGTTATGTTTTATAGCAATGAGATTATTGAATACAATCTCTTGGTCGTGATCTACTTGACGAAAGCGAACTTGGTTAGTAATTTAATAAATTTATTTCTCTTGGAATAATATTTCAAAATCATTTCAGGCTTGAAACAAGGATTGGAAAAAGTACGATCAACGTCGATTTTCCCCCATAATGTTGGTCACTTGCAATAAATTTGGTCTTGCGATAATCACACCGGAAAAATAGTGAAAGTAATTCTAATATGAGCCTGCTTATATCCAACTATGTCGATAGTGCTTGACAAGGCTTTAAGTAAATTTGAGGCGAAAATTTGTGCAATTATATTAAAAATATTCATTACGCTACAGATTTACTATGGCTTAATCTTAATATCTTGGTTTTTCAATTTTAACCTATCAAAACAATAAAATTGTCTACCCCTTGCTATTTTAATATATAAAAATATAACAACTTGGAAGAAAAATCTGTTCCTACGCTTTGTCACTATTCTTTTTAAGAAAATGATAGTGGCCTCCCAAATAAATAACCGACAATAAGTGAAATTATTCCAAGACAATTGTCAAATGAGGAACCATTTAAAGGAAGCTTGTAGCCCGAAAACTTGATGCTTGAACCATACCAGAGGTCCGTGTTTGAATTCCATGCGGCATTCATGGTTTTTCGCAATTCCTTTTCTGATAATATTCCTTCTTTTTTATTTTACTCTTTATATAAATCCTTTACTATTTCTCCTGCCATCGGCTCTTTGTACTAATAAGTAAAGAAGGCATATCCTGTTTGATCGTCAAAGTCAGCATTCTATCGTGATAGAGTATTGAATGGCGGGCGGGTTGAGTAAAATTGCATGTTGATGTTGTTAGTTCTTTTATTGTTTTTACTGCTCTCTTTCTAACGAAGTTGTTGTCCGTCATTCGAAACTATATACCCAGTTTTACCTAACTTCTCTAGCTTTAGTCATCTGATCTATAGTCATTTCGTTGAGACCAATATAAAATGTACGTTATTTAAGATAAGACAGTATTTCTTTTTGGATACCTTGATTTCGACACGATTCTTGTGCCACCAATTGGCAAAGAGTTGAATGTTCCTCTTGATTGAATTGAATATGAGCTGACAATTGTGAAGATAAGCTAAGGTACGAGCACACGTACGGTGTAACACAGAGCAATGCCAGAGCTGTGGAGTAGCTTGGAGATAATAAAGAACGAGCGGTGTAAAAAAGTTAGGAAAAAGTTGGGTGATAAAATTGTGCCTTGAGGGACACCGACGAGAGTCGACGTCATAAAATATTACTTTGATTGAACGGGCAAAAAAGAAATTCTCAACCCAGATCTTACGACTTGAAATGATACCAAAATAATTTGGAATTTCACCAACAAATCAGGATGCCTTACTCTTGTATTTTTGTATATAGCCTTCTTGTTTTCTATCAGAGGTCTTAGCAAAAAGTTTATAAAATAAGAAGGAAACCACTTGGCTGTTTTTTAATATTACATATGTGATACGAAGCTATTTACGTCTAAATATTTAAAATTATGTACAAACCCTTTGATATTTTGATTAGCATTTCATAACAATCCTCTTCCACAGAAGTAACAATCAAGCCGTGTCCTAAATCAACGGATCAATTCAAGTTTACCGTGTCAATAAATAACAACAATCAAAATCTTTTATCTCAAAATATCGATGCAATTAAAAAAACGAACGTTAATACATTTTTTCCAGCACCAGCGAAACGTTTTGCAATAAAATGAAAATTGAAAAATCGCCAGACCCAAACTACCTTGAGAATTTAATGAGCGTTTTCCTACCGGTTTTCATACATAAGAAACGATTGAACATCACCGTACTTAATACACGGTTACCGTGCGTCCATTTCCACTTGTAAAATCTTTGTCTGCCTGCATTCATGTAACCAGTTCTAGTATAGCAAAATCTAGCAATCTAACATACTGCGCCTGCTCAATATGCTTTGCAAGCATTTTCCACAGGGTGCTTGTGAATCGCTATGTAGCTTGGTCTATGCGCCCATAATACTATGGACACACTGAAGTATGGCTGGATTTTGGTCAGTATATGGTCGAGTAGCGGAGATTGCTTTGTTGATTTTTACTCTCGGTAATAGTAGTGTAAGACAACCGCAGCGGATTATATCAAATCTAGCATCGCACATTGGCATTTTCGATTTGTTTAAGATTTTTGCAATATATACTATGCTTCTCGTCCGCTTAGTATTTCCCCGGCTCTTGCCTTACCCCATCTAGCGTCAATCAATGCGGCTAGTCTAGAAACTTAACCACGATGAAAACTGAAAATGAAAATTTCGAAATTTCGTGCTGTGATTACACGGTGAATGAGGTGAAGAAGGAGAAGGTGAAAAAAATTTTAGAAAAGCTGTTCCAGGTGAGTTTGAATACTTTCAGTAAAAAAACAAAATCATAGCACTCGTAAACTGATAATATGTAATTCGAAATAATTTTCTATAGCCGATATCCGCTGCCGCCACCGCGGTACCCTGAGGAAATATAAAATTGCAGCTCAACTCTTGGGAGTTTTTACTATTTTGCAGCCGTTGTTGCATATTCTTCGTTGAAAATGTGAACTTCAATTTCGGGTATTTTATTTTATTATTGTAGATTTTTATTTAATTTTTGATTGTTGAGTGTTGAGAAAATTAGGGGCTTAATAGCTGTCATAATATTCAGGTAGAGGTCGGTCGGTTGGTTGCATGTTTTAGGGAACATGCGTGTGCTCTACCGCTGGGGTTTAATTTTTTTTCAGGTTGCTTAAAGTTTTTTTTTCAGCTTCATCTTCATTATTGCAATATTGTTACAAGTGTAATTTTTTAACAATGTTATTATGTTCTCTTTGTTTTAGGCATGTTTAAGGTTCATTTTATGAACATTTTCTAAAGCTTTTCTCATATAACATACTTTATATGAAACAAAACGGAGGCCTTTTTTTTTAAAAGTTGGAAGTTTCTACATGCTAACCTCTGATATGGTTCTGTACTAAGAAAAAATATTTCTCCAAAAAATGTCATCTTAATTTATTTAAATTAACATCTGGCGAAAACGATTGTTATTTGAGAAGAATTTTTATCAAGAAGAGAATTGAAGAAATCGACATATTTCAAATAGAGCAAAGACGTTAACACGTCCTACATATATATAACGCTACTTTAATCCTTCATGGGACATAAGACGGAAACAGTTTGGCCTCCAACGGACTCTGTTAACGATTAACACGTCCTACGCACTGTCAAAAGAAATCAAAAGACGTGTTTACACGTCCTCAGCAGTTAAGCGATTTTTCATAATTTGAGTGATTGGGGTTGGAGAGAAACGGTTAATACTAGTTGATTCGACACTACTGTGACAAATACCAGTGAACAAAGTGGCGTTACCATCTTTCTTGAAGGGTTATTAGACAGGAAACTATTATATCTGCAGGCACCATATTTTGGAAATAATTTTAAGAGCTATCTTCGAGCTTAAAATACCGTGAACATCGGGCCCAAATGTTTAACTTTTTAAAAGATTCTACGGCACCTGGCCTCAAATCGATAAAAGTAATTTTTTTTTATCAGGAGTTGAAGATAAAGAAGTAAGCGAAATTTCCATCGGTGATGAATCTAATCCGGTGGGATGTCAATTTATTCACTTTTTTTATATGAAAAAAAAACCAATGGTATGCGGTGAGCAGTGCGGGCTAGTCTTATGTTGCGGGAAAAATATTGCCGTGCAGGTAGGAGGTCCTGAATTTCAGTGGAACAGTCGCTACGATTATAGCGATAAAGTATAGAGAAGGCTGCTATATTCCTATGGTGGCTTAAAACGTCTCTGAAAGCGCGGAAGGGGCCATCACCAATGAGTTTGATGCAACGAGTTTGCATCTTGTAAAGGCAAGCCAAGATGGTCTTTGGCACGCCGGCGCAGATATACGAATTGCATTCAAGGCGGGGCCGAATATAGGATTTTAAAGATGGGGAGGGGGTTGGATTCGACGCCGTCCAGTACTACCTTGATTAAGCGGCCAGAAAGAAAGCTTTCAATCCAGTTCCTTAGAACTAAGTTGGAGTTTGGTCAACAGTCATACTCTGCCAAAAGCCCTTGAAATATCTGGAGCAACTAGACTAGATTCACCAAAGCGATGGATGTTTTAGTTGACATGCTCGTAGTCCGAATTGCCAAGGAGTAAGCTAATCTCGACGGAGTATCACGTCAAATGAGAAGTAAGAAATAGATCAAGTAGGTGGGCTCCTTAGGACAATTTACAATTTGAGGTTTGCAAGTGATAATAGTGGACTTTAAGAATTGTGTTTTAGCATTGAATTGTGTTAATAAATAAGTTTTGTGTAAGCATTTAAAAAGTGTATAACTCAATTAATCCTACATATTCGTTAGGCTGCAAAAACCTAACAGTAGTAATCCTAATGTGCTAAGAATTTTTAAGGAAAAGGATTAATAGGAGTAAAACTGGAAGTAGAATTGCCTTTCCATCATCAGGGCTATACGAATTTCGCCGATGGCTGCACTGGAGACGTCTTAATCAGGTACTACTCCACCAAAAAATAGAAACCTCCGTCACAAACTCTTCCAAATGCACTTTCGCGTTGACTTTGGGATTGAAACGCGAATTTAAGAGCTCAAAATATAAGCTACTTTCCGTGAACACACAAGACAGGCTAGCCTTAAGCACCGAGAGGTGGATTAGACACAGGTGTAGGCACTGGAATCTGAAGTAAAAGCCCCAGATTCAGTAGAGCGTTAGGCCTTGGTACCCTAACAAGGCAGAGGTTTACGCTATATGTACTGGCATGAAACTCATGAAAACTTAAGAAGGGCCTACAAAAGCAGACGGATCTTTGTGTTTTCTGATAGTCTATCGGTAATCAGGGCCATAAGACACGACCAAGTCTATATTGGTTTGAGACAACCAATATGCCCTTGGTTAGCTGGGCGTTCTCAATCAAGTCCTCCTTGTTTAAGTCTTAGGTGATCGGACCTTCAACACAAAAAAATACAGATGCCCTGGGTCTGCTATTGCATTCAACTGTCTGGAACTGGCTATTGTAGCACCACTAGGTTTCTAAAGAAGACCCTTACTGATCGGAATTTGATTGCTTACCGAACACTGGGTCCTAAATTAACAGAGGAATGGTGGTCGACCCCATCTACAAGCTTTGCCTTGAGGAGGTTAAGTCTGCCCTTCATGTTCTCTGTGAGTGCAGGCAAACGCTCTCCTGCCTCCACGGCAATCTTATACCCGCAACACAAGATTAGCCCACTCGTCTCATTCCCTTCACCTGCAACTACCCTTTTCACGCACTCAACAAGATATGAATTCGTTTGTTAATAGAACAACTCGGCTGTGGAATAACCTCTCGCAGTCAGTATTTCCGAACTCCTACAACATCCAAGAGTTCAAACGCAGGGTTCATCACCACCTTCTTCAATACCCCCCCGTACCTTTTAATCCTTAACCTATGCCCCCCCCTCATCCCTCCCCCGTACTAAGCTTACTGCTAGACATTGCACCATGACGTGACAAATGACATGACGGACTAGTAGTACAAAGGGTGACTCCTGAGCTTAGCACTGCCACATAAAAAAAAAAAAAAAAACGACCAGGACGACAAATATGAAGAGCGGTGTAATACAATAGACTAATTCAAGGACCAAGTACTTCACCAAAAGAAAAACATGGTTTGAAGTGAAAGCACTACATGAATTAAAATTTTTAACATCAAGTGTGATTGAAAATGAAAGTGTGATTACTTTAAATCAATCTTATGAAGGTATTCCTCGATCGAGAGGCTGCAAATACTGTTTTGCAAAATACCAGTATGTACTGTCGGTGTAAAGCTTGTAGTTTAATTAAATTAAAATTAACAAGAAAAATAAATATTTGAAAAGATAAATTCCATAAAGGCACGTGTTATTGCGATAATACTTAAAAAACAATAACTAATAATTGCTTGTTTTGCAATAAAACTTTATATTAATCATAATCCGGCATGTTTTATGCAATATTATGTTTCTCTAAAGTTTCCTGAAGTATAAGCATCAATTCCTTCCGTTAGTGAAGGTACATTGAAAAAAAAAATGATTTAATATCAAGATATCTATTATAACTATCAACATTTGCACAATATCTAGCCGCGCCTCACACTTTACTGCTTTACACTCCAGCCCCGATATCTGGGTCGCGAAAACCCAAAAGACGCAAAAAGAGAGAAAAAAATATGTGAAAAAGGTAAAGAAAAAATAAAAGCATAAAATAAAAAATAAAAATAAAAATTTCACGGCAAGTTGAAGCTCTACACAGAAGAAGACCGTTGCTGGTTGGGCGATATCTTGTCTAGCTCTAGCTAGTTGCACAGATGCATAGTATACATAGCAGGTAACCATCATCCTAATTTAAACATCTAACCATCCAACATGGACGTCGTGGTGGAGCTGCTGCTTGATTGCTTAAATGCTCTGTGGATGTTGAGCAAGTTTGCTCACTTTTGCAGCATAGTTTCAACTTGATAAACGAGTGCATGAAAATATTACACGGAAGCTTTGTACTTACAATTTGGAGCTCTGTCATGTACTTCTTCCACCACAAATATTTGGCGTATTGTGGTCCCATCGCGGCCATCATGTAGTAGAAATACATGCAAACGTGCACGAAATTATTTAAGATATTTGGGAAGGTAGCATTTCCACCTGGAATTGTAAAATTGTTTTTTTGTTAAGTTATTTCTGAAAAAACAGTTTTTTTTATTTATATTTATATTTACCAGCAAGGAACTTGACTAGAACCCAAGTTTCTAATGGTGTAAGTGAGTGATGATAGACATGAAGTCCTGTTATTTGTGTCTTCTTCTTTCTTAACACAAAGAATATAGTATCAGCAAATTCTGTTAATTTCGACAGGTAGTAAATATAGCACAAGTTGAGCATCTGAAATGGAGGAGAAATATTTTTTTAAAAATTTTACTTTAAATAAAACCTAACGCAATTTATTTTATTTAACAATGATAATTTATTTACATCTTTTATTAATTTTGTTTATGTTAAAACAATTCGATTTGTTTTATAAATAAATAGTGCGAGAGCGTGTTTCAAAAACTTTATCAGAGCAACCGATCGACGTTGGTAGTCACAAGAAGAATATTCAACTGGTAGTGCAACCAGTTCACATAAGCTATTAAATATAGTAGTATTTATGTTAGCTTCGATAAGAGGCAATTATAGTCTTGTTTGACGTTATTTATGTTCTTATTTATTGAAAAGGAAACATTAATATAAAACGCTGAACGTTGGTTGATGTGTAGTAATGATTTTGTTGTTTTGTAAGTGATCGATTAGGCAATTTTTCTGTTTCAAAGCACATGAGCTAATCATTGGTAAATAGTAGAGTTAGTGCATGGCATTCTGGTTTTAATCATCAACCATCAACAGCTTTTATTTTTAAATGGCGAATTCAGTATTTCGGAAGTCTCTTCATATACATATAGTACGTATATATGATGGATTGAACTCAGGTTGAACCAGTCCTACTACATGTAGACGCGAGTCGAGTTGAGTTAGATTCGAAGGCTTTGCTCCCTGTGCTAAGTTGAAATTATGGGAGTTCAGTAGTTGAGTTCAAAGTTGAATTTAGTTGACAGCAACATCTTTGTGTTTTTTTATGATTTTTTGTAATGTATAGTGAATTTTTATTTTCAATTCACCCACAACTCAACTATTCAACTCATCATTTACACGTATTAATAGCTGCTTTTAAATTTTGCTAATTCTCTTCAATATATTCTACGTTTACGAATATCTTCTTGAAACCCATATCCAACTTATTTTTTGGTCGTCCTATGCTTGTTTTTCTTGTTGGTATACAACTGTTAATTGGCAAGCTTTCTTTTCGGTTAGTTCAAAAGAGTGCGTGCAAGGTGGTCTGCGTAGTTTTATGTGTGATACTGTGGTGTGGTTGGTTTATTGTACTTGAAGTATCTGGTGTGTGTTGGTTTCTATTTTAATGGGAAATTTTGTTATTGAAGAAAAAACCGACCGAAAAATAATAAACCATTTAATTGCTGTGTGTTGAACTTGTAACATCCGTGCTTAGTAATTGTGTGGCTTGAATCTTAGCTGAACGAAAAGCAATAAAAACGAAGAAAGCAAAGAAGAAATGTTGTCTAAGTGAAACCGCTGCTGAAATCAAATTCCGGAGCTCTATGATGGTAGCTGTGTATTATTTATCCGTCGCTTGTCGGGTCTCCTATACCCATAGGTTACTGAGGAATTGGAAGCTAAACTGATGAAGAATTGACGCTTTAGCCACCAAGATTAGATAAAGCTGGCAGTTAAAAGCTAGCTTAGAAAAAAAAACAAGGCATAACGAGCATCCGGATCCTTGTGCTTGCCAAATAAGGAGGGGATTCACTACACCATTGTTTCTACACCTTTTTAGTTTTTCTACCCCTGAGAAGCCAAAAACAAACATTTGCAGCGATTTTCTCGGTAAGAAACCAAAAATTGACAAAAAAAATTAGATCCCAATTGATATTGAACGTGGGCACGATACAATTTGCTTTCGAATTTCGAAACTTAAAAATTCTCATGTTCTGCAGTACTATTTGATGCCCAAGTAAAAATACGATTCGCTCGCTCTTAGCCTGATACAGACACGCGCAGTGTCAAAACGGCTATATGCCACCCAAAACAGGCACGGCATGCCTAAGTAAAAATTTTACTTTTCTAAATGCAGCCCACTACACGTTCGAACCAATGAAATGCGCAAGGAATAGTCCAAACGAATAATACTGGATCCTAAACACAACTGGAAGACGAACATCGATGAAAGGGTAAAGAAAGCCTGGGAAAAGATGGGTCTCAAGTAAAAGATGGTCCTGTGGATGTACACAGCTGTGGTACGCTCAATTCTCGCAGGGTCTTTAATGTCATAGAGTTGGTAAGGGTCCAGAGAACAGCAAGAATAGGGGCCATTAAAACATGCCCCCCGAAAGCTCTAGACATCTCTTGCACGTATTCCCCCGACCTTCTCATTAAACATCTACCCTCGTGTAGTGTCCTCAGACTGAAGGAAGGGACTGGACCTCAAAACCCTATGGACATAGCAATACCTAGTCCAAACGAAACACGGTACGTTTACACTTTTCCTAGACTAAAGCAAAACTGGAGCTTTAAGAAATTGTATAGGACGAATAATATGGGAAAATATCTACCATTAGCATACTCTCTAGATCGGTTCTCGTTCGATTGTGTAGGTTAAGCAGCATTGGACATGGTCAGTATTCAGTTGGGGGACGGCTTGGTACAATGGCACTCGCGAGGTGTGCATAGTCTGGCGGTTATATTTTTAGATGTTAACGGTGTGCGCATTTGTTTGCTATTCGTGCTATTTGTAGGCGTATATGCCATTAAAAAATTATTTTTACTTGAAACAATAAACTTAAATTTTCCAACTGATATTGAAAGAGAACAAATTAGAGACTTACTTTACTCTTTGAGGTATCGTAAACATTGGGGTTCATGTTGTCTACGGGTTGTACAACTTTTTGCCAGTGGGATATAAAATGTCAAGTTCCGCATACATTCGCCACTTCTTCAACATTACATTAAAATATGTAATTCGAGATTCCAGTGTGACATCAAGCGACACAGTCTTCTAAAAGTCTATCCAAATACTGGTTTATATAAACGATATCAACTTAATTGGAAGAGCCTCAAGTACTGTATTAGAACTTTTCATCCAGAACAAAGAAATGGTGGAAAGTAATTGGTGGTCCCGAACACCAGATGATCGTACATCGGACACACAATCACGGTAGATAAGCACAAGCCAACAAACCTTATTAGTCAGCTAAAGCTCCTCCAAGAATTGAACCATGACCTTAATCAACTGCGGGTTGACCTATGTATATTTGTAGTGCTCGAGAGAAAAATCGGCCAGAGAATTGTTGACCCATTTTAGAGAGAAGAAGATCTAATAAAAAAAGCGAATAGTGTTAGATCACATGACCTTGGAGGTCAATTGAAATCTGCATTACGTGGAATTACACGTTGAGGAAATTTCGATCGTAAAACTTAATGTTTTCTTGAGTTTTGTAACATACAATATATATTTCGGCCTTGCTCGAAATAGACATCAGACACATCAATATGATTGATATTGTGGAAAGACGTCATGTGTAAACAATAGACCATGCTGACATCTAGACGTCATATATGGATGGCACTTTATATCCCAAAATAACTTGTTTGCAATAGAGAATGCAACCAAAATTAATTGATATTCATGATTTCAAACTATAAATCAAAATTAAAATACATAAAATTAGTGACAATGTAGATCTCGTGACAGAATCGAAAGTATATGTTCCAACATCAAAGTTGTTTAAGAATTCCGGTTTTACAGCACGCCAATTGCTGTCCCAATTTTCGTCGTGTGATCCTGGACGTGACAGAACCAATTGATTTTTTTAATTAAATATTTTTCCGAAAATATTCGACATTTACATAAACGCAAGATCGTTGAAACTGGTTTCAATAGTTAATGGTGACTATTCCATAATAAATATGCAATTCTAAACTTAATTATTGTCATTTATAGTCATACTTTATACGTAATTGATATCCTGCTGATATTTAATTAGGCGCTACTGGTATCCTAACTCAATAACAATCGATGATACCTGCTGATTTTCAATTACTTGCAGTAACAACCAAATAACTAGTCGAGCAATGAATTTATCTCGAATGAAGATCCAAATCAGCTCAAGCTCATTACATTAATAATTCAAGAGCAATGCATCAGCACAATTATTGGACGAAAAAAAAAAACTATATAAGATTTTGTTTGTAAACAATTGAAATGGTTGAGCTAACAATTTCATCTGAATTCAGCTAATGATTTTCATAACGAAAATCACGTAATACCCCCCAACAAGATGGCAGCACAGTAGTAATCGAAAATCATCGAGTTTTCAACAAAGGGGCAATCAAGCTCCGTTTAAAAATAGTTTCGTAATTAAAAAAATGTTTAAATCGCGATCATCTCGACGACGTCTGGTCAAAACTCTCTCAATCACGAGCCTACCGCACTTCAAATTCCATTGACTGAACCTGATGAGAGCTCCAAATCTTTGGGCCTATGTCGCCGGCTCTTATGATTTTGGGTCAACACCACCGCCATTCTTATACAATCTTACCTGCAGTCCAACACCGGGCATTTGGTTCACCGTTTTCAATCGGGCGAGCCTTCCAGCTCGTATAAGGAAGACTTCGGTTGCTAATTTTCCAATTTCGGAAGTTACATAAACAAAATTGTGCACAGATGAACACCCAAAGTCACCTCTGCAGGTATTAAAGTGCTCCTAACGACTACGCCCAAATTGTATCAGCAATCAAAACTGGGGGAAAAAATAAAGTTGTTGTGTGGCCACTTAGTAGGAATGGCGGCTCTTGAGTATCGCATAAATAAGCCGGAAAACACGTTATAAAAATTAAATTTCTTTCGGTCAATTAATTGAATATAGTAATCTGGAATTGCGGCATGCTGGCAGCAAGTAATATTGTTCAGTTGGAGGAAAAATGAGGTTGGATTGCTTGAGTCTGGAATTCATGTTTTCAGTAAGCTGAAATAATTAATGACGAGCCCATTCGACATGAGCTGAATTCATTTCAAAATAAGATCAGTGAAATCGTGTTTGATCTATGTTTTTTTTTTCTTTATTAATGGCAACGAACTTTTTCGTAGATTTTTAGCTAATAGTAAAGTCCATAGAAGTAAAATGACTATTTACGGACGATAACAGTAAAAAAACTTCATTTAACCAGTAAAAGGTGGGTGGTGGGCTTTAGTCTTTAGGATCTCCTATCCAAAACTTAAAAAAAATGTCATAAAAAATTTTGGTTGATGTTTTGATTTGTTGGGAAATCATTGATGAATAACAAAAAATGATTTCTGTGGATTGATCAGAGGGAGATAATTTGGTCTATCAAATGTTTGCACAGCATGTGCATCGCAATGCCTTAACAGACGGAACATGTTTCTTGAATTGAAAGAACTTATTTTCGTTGCGATGTTGATTTGAAAGCCTTCTTTGGCAAATTGATCAAATTTTTACACCAGTGTTTAAAACACTTACAATTCTTGGTCTTATTTTGAACCCAAAGCTGAACTGGAGGCTTAATATCGAGTTGAGGACAAAGAAGACCAGCCACATTTCTATGCTAGTAAGCAGATTCTAGGCAAGAGATGAGGCTTGAACCTACGCATGATGCCCGGGTTCTACGCAGCAGTGATAAGGTCAAAGCTGAAGTACAGCTCTGCCGTGTGCTGGCCCGATCTTGCAAAAGTATAACACACCCCTACTAAACCAAGTACAAAGTCTCTCGGAAGAATGCCTTGGAGTAACGTTTCACGATCTCCTGTGGGCACCGGGTGCACTGAGTTGTAAAATGCAGGCTTTGTCAAGATGGACCTTTCCTTTCTTACCAAACTTATGGGACTTTTATGCTCCAATGAAGCTTTAGAGGGCCTATGCAAGGAGGGTGGATTTGAGGAGGTCGCGGAGCACACACGAGCGCTGCTGTTGTGAACTCCTTCACAATAGACCAGAAGTTAGATTGTGGCCCGAAACCCAGGAAGCCACAGCTGGACAGGATAAGCCTGGCAGTGGTACGTAGTTCAATGAGACCTTGCTCGAACAATTAAGTCTAAGTGCCACTAGGCTGATTGTTGAACCTGTTCAAGCGGTTTGGCCTGCAAACAGGCCCGCCACATAATCCTGCGGGGCCCAGAGCGATCTTTAACAAAAAAATGTTTAATACTTTTTAAAACCTGTGGTAAAAATAATTTCCTTTAGGCCTTTAGAATGAATGGTCGGTTTTTGATTCCTGAATAGACCTTAAGTTACACAGTGCAGCCTAAAACGGAACAGGTCTTAGGCTATTTGCTTTTGACCGAGTCCTTTAAAGCAAAATGAATACGCAAATTGGAAGTTTCACTGAACTGTGCCGTTTTAAACTATTTTCACTCAGTCCTCAAACCTGAGCTTCTGGGCCCTCTTTTGCTCCGACAAACTGCGCCGGTTAGACAGTTTATCGTTCAGTTCTGTCAGTTCCGTCCATATGCCCTTATTAAAAAGATGTACTCAAATAAAAAAACTGACGAGATTGAGCATTAAAAACCGACGAGATTGAGCATTAAAAACCGTACAACGAACTGACGAACCCACACACTTTCAGTTCAGTTTATCATATAGTTTTTTTTACACAGTTCAACTGCGCAGTTAAAACCGAATGTGTGGGCCGCAAAATATTTTGTAATACTAAACTAAGCCAAGTTTTTCATAAAAGATATGAGTTAAGGGGGTAGACTACAGTAAAATTTTCAAAAAATTCATTTCTTTTTTTTTTCTTTAAATTTGAAATCAGTCACCTCGAAAACCACCGAGTTAGAAATTTCATCACAAAATAATCAAGATTTCACGTTTTGGCCAGAAATTTGGGACTCTGTCCCACAGTGCAATGTTCAAACGCGTTTTTCTCGAAACGATGTTTTTCAAAACGGTGTACATGATATCTCAAGATCTAATCAACGAATTGACTTGAAATTTGACACACTTCTTTTATGGATGAGTGCCTCTGGCGTCACGTAGGATTTTTTCAATATCTTGCTTTGTTCAATAATTATTAACAATCATAACATGAAATTTGTGCCGAAAAAACGTATTTGCACAAATTTCATGTTATGATTGTTAATAATTATTGAACAAAGCAAGATATTGAAAAAATCCTACGTGACGCCAGAGGCACTCATCCATAAAAGAAGTGTGTCAAATTTCAAGTCAATTCGTTGATTAGATCTTGAGATATCATGTACACCGTTTTGAAAAACATCGTTTCGAGAAAAACGCGTTTGAACATTGCATTGTGGGACAGAGTCCCAAATTTCTGGCCAAAACGTGAAATCTTGATTATTTTGTGATGAAATTTCTAACTCGGTGGTTTTCGAGGTGGCTGATTTCAAATTTAAAGCAAAAAAAAAAGAAATGAATTTTTTGAAAATTTTACTGTAGTCTACCCCCTTAAACAGGAGTGTTAAATATTTCCATTTCCTTGGAGATTAAGTTGCGAAGAAGATTGCACTTGGAGATTCAGTGGCGAAGAAAGAGAATACTTAAATACCTCTGTAATGCCACTTGTAAAGTTCGTTCAGACAAACGGAAGTGGTAAAGAAGCAGCTTGTTTGTTTGTTTCTTTGGTTCAAATCTTGCGACAGCCTTTTCAACTACTTCTTAACCGATTCTTATGAAACTTTGCACACACATTGAGTTCCCGTGACAATGAAATCTGACAATTTTGTAAAAAAACATCAAGATGGCGTTTCCAATGTGGCGGGCGAATTTTGCAATAGGGTTCCGATTGGAAATCGGCATCGGGGGGTTTTTAAACCCGTAAATGACGATTCTGTGGTCTAAATTGGGAAATTCAAAATGGCGGTGCCAATATGGCGGATGAATTTAGCAAATGTGTTCTGAATTCATTGAAAATCGGCATCGGAAAGTTTTTAAGTTCACAAATGACGAATCTGTGGTAAAAATTAAAAAAAACCTGTTGTCAAAATTAGAAAATTAAACATGGCGCTGGCAATATGGTATTTATAACTGATCAGTTCACCACAATTTTGTAAAAAGTAAAATCCAAAAATGACTGAATTACAATTAAAAGGAATACAATAATGATCAGGTTATTTCATTGGAATAATTTTTGATCTTTTGAATGCACCCGAGTTAAGGTTTGTTTCTTGTGCCGAGAACTGTATGACGTTAGGGTGAGTTAAAATGATACGTCGTTAGCGATATACCACCCAAGTCAATCTTAGAAACATGCCGAGGACTGTGTGGTAATAGGGTAGGTAAAAGGTATCTTTGGCATTTATGCACTCTTTGTGAGCTGACTGAGATCATGCATCAACAAGGAGACAATGCCTTTATAGATGTGATAAATGTACTGCGAATTGGCGAACTGACAAACAAAGTGTCTGTATATGAAAAATCAAAGCCCAGGACCACTAACTGGTTTACTACAAGAACTTGAATTATTCGTAGAAGCCAAAGTATTCGTATGAGCCATGCTAACGTTTGTCGTCTCGAAAGGGTTAGCGAACGGCGCTATCGCTATAAATCTGTCATATATTGGTTAAGTTGATTCTTTATTTTGCTGCGTGATTCAGCAGGAAAGTTGCAGATTCAATGTCCTGCTGAGCGAGTTGTAAACATGGCATTGCGGTAGCCGATGATTTTCACCCTGGAATTTTGTTTTCAAATGTCCCTCAGGTTCAAGTAAGAACTTCGAGTCCGCCCTGAAGGGCACTCACGTGCAGGTAAGTGGTAATGCAAGAATCTAGGTGGTACCTCCGGAGTCTCATCACTCAACGACCATGAGCTCGCCCGAGTCCCACTTTAGAGGCCCGAGGTACCGCCTTGTGGACGTTCGGTCGGCTTTGGATATTTGTTGTTCAAATTTTGGTTTTTTTTTTGGAGAATCAAGCTGCGGGTAGGTGGTCTATCCCATCAAAGAAGTGCTCCAGAATTTTTTATTAGATCTTAAAAATTCGTCGTTACATTTAGTAAGAACTTCCTCGTAGCATTCATATTGCTTATGTTCTTGGCTATGTTGAACATAACACTCTGGTTTCGAGTCTCATTCTACTCAATGTCTCTTTCCACCAGGGAGGCCGAGTAATAATGGAACTAAAATTACTAATGGCCTTCATCATAATGTTGTTGTAGACATTTTAATTACGGATAATTTTTATCTGTTTTAATTTTAATTTTGTGTTTTTTTGTTTTTGCTTTTCTCGAAATGTTTGCACAAATCTCCAGATCTACATCATATTGCTTCGCCAGTTCAACGCATATTCAGTTCACGGTGAAAGCTACAAAAACATCCATATAAAGGTAATAAAAATCTCTGGCTTTAAGCACAGCCAGAAAAACACAGGTGAGTGAGTGAAGCTCCATAAAGGTGAAATGAAAACAAAAATCGGCGAACTACAACAACAACAACAACAAAAAATTAGCAAAAATACAAAAACAACAAAAATAACAACAATAGCAAAAAATCCAAAATGCGTTAAAAATTTCATCATGGAAATACTCTCTTGATGCATCAGTGCAGCCCAGGCCCGGGCTAATTAATGTTGTCTTTCTCTTATTATGCAAGACAATGACGAATGACCTTGAGATATTACACACCTTCGTTATTAACCTGCATGCGGCTGCATGTGTTAGTTTTAACGGTAAATAGTATAGGTATGGTACGATATATTGAAATTCTTTATGAGGAGAGATGCAGATAGCGTGATCATATATTGCCTTTTTACCTGGACAGTGTTGTTGTTGTTGCTGTTGCTGTTGTTGTTATTGTTATTGGTGTTTTCTTTTCCATTTTGCAAAATATTGTGCGGCTGTGACGAAATAAGATTGAGAGTACTTATCCCCGACTTTTGATACACAAAAAATGTATATGGGTTTTCTGCATGTTTCGTACTCTAAACCTGGTTAAGTGATTAATAATTTGCGGTCTATATAGTATTATTGTTTACATTTTTTTTCATATTCGTTGTTGTTGTTGACTTACAATTACTTAAAAAAATATTTCACGGAAAAATATGCCTACAAGCAGACATGATTAAGTGCATTAAGAAATTGAAATGTAGCAAGTGCGTGATTATAGTTTTAAAAGCTTCAGGAGCGCTGACGGAGACTTTAATCAACATTTGATTGATAGCGAGGAATTTTCACGTAGGAGATAAATGAGATAAATGTAAGGTAGTAAATAGCCAGCGGGATTCTTGTAATTAAAGAACGATATATATGCAAAGCTGTGAAAGACAGTTTGTATTATTTTTAAAATCACAATATTTTACATAAATAATTGGAATATTGAATAAAAAACACTTTAAAGACATGACCTTTAGTCTCGCGGTATAACGTAATAACAGCACATGAATTGAAGATATATCAGCAACCTTGAAACTGAGTAGTCGGAGAGGCATGTTGTAAACAGCCAGAGTCAATCAATGAAAAATATTTCGAAAGAATACACGCAATTATTATAACATGGAAGATTGGATGAATACTGACCATGGTTGAGATGTGTGCTTTTTGGTGGAGGTTTTTTAAGGAATAAGTACTCCAATAATTGAATTTAACTATAAAAGTGAACATGTTTCTATCTTGTATGTTGAGCATTCCGTATATTATAAATAATATACATATAAACATAGAAGGCACTTTCAATATAACAAATGCAGCTACCCGAGTAGAAATAAAAAATGGCCTTACAACGGGCGAACACCGGCCGCTTGCGTTCTTAAGGGACATATGATGTCCGTAGAGCTTTTAACCATTTTTAACGGAAGTACATACGGCCCCAAGACGGCCAAACTTGACCAATAGATTAAAATGGCCGGGTACTGAGCCGTGCACATGGGCATACGACGGGCATATAAAGGCCAAGTACATAACACTTTCGTTATGTACAATCGTCTTTTAGATTATCATACTTAAAGACTACCGATGCGAAGGGTGTGGTGCATAGTTTAGCGGGAAATTTTGTTAATTAACCGCTTGAAAAAAAAAAAAAACAATTAAAAAAATATAAAATTTGATTGCAGTCGATAAAAATTTTGAAAAACTCATACGACCTCCGGATTTCATGATATAAATACGAATAAATACGCGTTGAGTTTTGAGTTTTCTCCCAAAATGATTTTTTTGTTAAGTAGTTAAATGCCTTGTTGTGACAGGCCAGGACCGGAACTACAGAAAGAAGGTATTTAAGCTTTCGGAAATCTTGACAACCTGGTAATTCCAGTCTTAGATAAATACCTACACGAATTGAGCGAGATTATGGAAAGAGCTATGAACAGCGTTAGCAGATTGGTCACTGGCTGCGGTCTGATGCTGTTCTCCACAAGAATATAAAACCAACTTTTAACTGTCTAGGATTGGATGGAGTACAGTTACATAAAGCCTCAACGGTCAAGTGCCTAGGTGTTATACTCGTCCCTCATATATATGTATCTTCACGGACGGATCCATGATTGACGGCAGAGCAGGTGCGGGAGTCTTCTCAGAGGACTTAAATCTGACCTGCTCTCTGGCTTTGGGGAATTACACCTCAGTCTACCAGGCGGAAATGTTTCCTCTGCTGCACGCGCTGGATCACATAAATGATGGTCAGGTGCAGGGAAGAAGTATCCTTATAGCACTGGACAATCAGGCTGTGATTAAGCGCATGAATCAGACAGAGATTAATGCGTCTCTGGCGTTGGAATGAGTTGAACAGGTGTGCGAAACAAAACAACGTGACGCTAGCTTGGGTTAGAGGACATATGTACATGCATCGATGGGAACGAAAAGGCTGACAACCTGGCAAAACAGGGGTCAACCTCGGAATTCTGGGGACCGGAGCCATACTCTGCCATTGGCAGAGGGTTGGTAAGGAACTGCATCGAGAAATGGGTCGCTGAGGAACACCGGAGACGGTGGGACGCTATGACCACGTGTAGGCAGGCTAAGATGGTGCTTACGTTGCCGATTACCGCAGCCAGAAGAAAGATCCTGCATATGCAAAGGAGAACCCTCAGATGGTTGGTGGCACTGATTACAGGACACGGATGTTTCAGGTATCACCTAAAAAGAGTGGGAATTCTGGAGGATGACACCTGTCGGATGTGCCTGGAGGAACCTGAGACGGCCACACACATAGTGTGTCACTGTCCGGCGGTGGCGAGAAAAAGGGCTGCCATAACTGGACTCCGTTGGATGGAGGACATGAGGCAGACTCCCTTCAATCAGCTGCTTGCGATAACTAGGGGAGTCGAAGCAAGGGAGCAATGGGACAACCCACTGCAACCCCAATAAGATGACTCTAGGCAGAGGGACGAAAAGGGACCCGCAAATAGTGGTACTCGTCCCTAAACTGAACTGGAGACTTCATATTGAGGTAAGAGATAGAAGGACCAATACATATGTTTTCTGAAGATGCACATTGAATCATATTATGCGGAATAATCGCCTATTATTCCTTAGTGACCGTGTGAGCTGCACAATTGAGATCAGATGGTTTACGGTGCTGGAGGATATCATGAAACAGACGTAGAAGTCTATACTCACGGTAATCACTAAGAGAGCAGCCCATAGTGGAATTAGAATAGGGCGAGATGGTCAAAACGGCGTAACTTGTAAACCAAACGAACACAGTCGTTAAAGGCAATTTCAAGTTTATGGCCGCAGGAGGAGTCAAGGGCAGGACAGATAGACAGGCCATGCAGTAGTAGAGGTAAAATTAATGCCTTCACTAAGTACATACGGGCAGTCCTACTGAGCAAACTGCAATTGAACTTAAGTTTCGACGTACCGTGGGACTTATCCGTACATGCCTGTAGAGAAGTAGAATTTTTACTCAAGCGTACCATGGCGAATTGGTAAGTCTCAGGTTTTGATGATATATACCAGCTCGACTGGTAAGCATAGTAAGCTGGTCTCGTTGTGCGGATGCCTAACATCCCCTTTATAACAGGCGAACACCGGACGCTTGGATTTTTAAGGGGTTATGGTGGCCGTATAGCCTTTTTTAATGGGAGCACATGCCTGAAACTTGACCAAAAGATTTAAATGGGCAAGAACTGAGCTGAGCTGATATAACGGCAAATATGAGTTGGGAACTTGAAAATTTTCGTACAATGGTCCTTTCGATTTATCCTACTTAAAGATGATCGATGCACAAGAGAAACGAGCTCGCCAATCGGCGGTTTGTTGTATGTGAAGTGTGTGGTGCGATTTATATTTTAGTGGGAAGTTCTCTTAACATAAAATAAAATTTTCAATTGCAGTGTATTGATAAAAATTTTGAAATGTTGAATTCTAAAATATGAGCACCGAGTTTCATGGTCTTTGGTGTACAACCAACTTTCTGATGCCCGGCACATGGCCGATGACTATGTTTCAATCACGGTCGGTGTACGCACGTTGTAAGGCAATTTTTATTTTTACTCGGGATGACAAAGGCAAGCTCCGTTCCAATGAATAATGATATCGCCTCCCATTACATTTGCTTTTAGTTACTGGTGGAACCGTTCGACCAAACCTTTTGTCTGCGGATGGTATGCTGTTGTCAGGATTCAATGAGTGCTGAGTACTTATTTTGGCAACTTCATTGAACAGTTTCGATTTAAACTGCGCACCTTGATCGATTATGATCTCACGAGGTTAGCCGAAGCGTGAAATGAATTCACGAATGAATCTCTTATTCACTGTTGAAGCGAAGATATGTCGAATTGGGTATGCTACAGGTCATGTCATGTCGTGAATCTGTCTCCTATGCGGTAATATTTAAGAGCATCCACAAGATGATGCGAGGAGTATACTATACCCTTAAGGATATGAACAAACCTATTATTTGGAAGCTTGAAACTGTTTACCTTTGCATTTCCCAACATCAAAAACAATTTTTCTTCAGATATGTACATGCATCTGTGTGCCTCCTTATTTCTTACAGGAATGTGAGTACAGAATGAAGAGAGGCGTGTGTCTAAGGCTACGTTTATAGATCAGCTACGTTTATAAATCGGCTACGTTTATAGCACGGAAAATCAGTGATTGTCGTTGCTTTTATATGTATGTTGATCTTGTAGGTATATACTGTAAAATTCTGTGCCTATATATGGTTGGGAGTCCATATACGTGGAAGTTTTGCAAAATGAGAATTCAATAAAATGTCGACACAGAAGCGAGACTCAAGAAACATATAAACTCAAAATCCGTCTTGTTTTGGAATGTAGATTCGGCAGGAAACATAACAGCGTTACTCCCTTTTAAATAAGGCTAGTTTTATATCCAATCAATCTTTATCGGTTTAACAACACTCTTATTACTAGCAAAATAATATATAAAAATGTTAATAACACTCACCCTCCTCGACATTGGGCCATCAGAATAATCCACAGGTTGGCACTTCAGACTATAATTATTATACCATCCAGCCATTAAATGCTGCAAAAACATTTTAACAACAATTACAATTATGTATTCACAATTTCATAGCCATTTAACATACCTCATAGAACATATACGCGCTTAAAAGTACTTGGAATGCATTGTATACTATCAGTGTCGTTCTCAGATTCATTGGTTTCCTATCTCTCATATAAATTGGACCAATCACCAGGACCCATGATAAATATGTTAATACCATGCCTATCGTAGGTAAGGGACTCTCCATGAATGGGTAATTTTTGGCTCGCGGGTCTGTAAGTAAACAAAGAAGATAACAATTAATTTAAAATAATAAAAAAAATAAAATTGCTTAAATTGAATATAATTATTGAATAATTTGTGTGTTATACAGCTTTTTAATGATGCTATAAATGCCGATGCTATCTCATTATTACAGTCTTAAAACTGCTATTACAAAACTACGACTTCACAAAAAAAGGTAGAAGATGCTAGTTTAAAAAATATATATGTATATTTATAATTTAACAAGCATTTGCTACTGTATGTATGATATTGCATGGCAGTCGTTCACGTTCTCTCTCGTTTAGTTTAGCATCAATTATCACCATTACATTCTGTTATTTTTTTCTGACTAAACTTTTGCTCAAGATGTTTAATGATTTCACTTTTTACCTACGTAATAACTACTGTAAGAATGAAGGTGGTTTCTTAAGAATATTTTTTTTTTCTTAAAAAATTGAATTTTTATTTATTTTGACTGCGAAAATGTTCTAAACAAATTTTTTTTTTAAACTTAATATTTTCACACTACTTGGGGAAATGTGGAATTTTGTTTGGATAAACTTTTAGCACGACTGACGTGATTAAGTATGTTCTAGATAACCGGAAGTTGTGCATGGGTCTGAATGGGTTGCGCATGACTTAGACGAAATAAAATGACTAGACTAGAGTGGGACAAATATCTTTGAACAAAGGATCAAAGTGCAGTGAGACAATTTGTAAGTCAGCAATAAAAAGGTTGCAAATGATAAAATCGATCAATGATCTATTATAGACGAGAAAGTATGCGTCCAGACGCAAAAGCTCTTTATGGGAAAATTAGAGGATTTCTTGTTACAAATAGAATGATTTTACGTCCACTTTTAGTTAGATACCGAACGGATAGTTGACTAAAAATTATCACAAGCACAAAGATGATATCGTATAATATAGTTTCACAAAAGTTGCTTTGTTGGAATGCATCGTTTGCTCTTGCTGAATTTTTAGTAACCTTTCAAAAAGGCTTTTATAATTCCTTCTGGGCTATAATGGGATTCAGGATTTACTTATAAAAAACCAAAAATATTAGCACCTACCCTTGGGGGTGGAAGACAACCGTGAATGAACATAAAACTAAGAGCCTTGTACTATAAAATTCCACCCGGATTCAATGAAACTAATCAACCAGGATTTTAAAATGGTAAGATAACAATGCTATTTTGTCATCAAATCTCGATCTAGTCGAGCCACTTTCAAAAGTAAAACGTAGACTTTCTTCAACCAAAACTGTTTGTTTTCGATGAGAATGTATTTTTCAGAAGCACAAAACGGTTTTGGTAAGAAAGGCGACAAACTCGTTTCATTTCAGAGGTCTGCGTCCGCGTGTATTTTGGAGCTATTGATCTTTTTATAAAGCTGGTAACACCTAAAAAATGAGCAAACAAGCTTAAACACTTAAAAAAAGCATGTTTCTACTGATTGTTAAACTTCATACATGTTTTTTATGTGGTACTAGATGACCCAACAGACAGTTGTCCTGTCCTAATTTAAATAAATTTGTTTATGTTCGTTTTGGGAATTTGTGAAAGGTTTAAAATAGGAAACGTGGAAACGTTTAAAATAGTAAAAATGAGAAAAACGTATTTCTGAGTGACCATTGTATCTATTTACGATTCTGGCCATGGATATTCAATTTGAGGACTAGTATATTCAGGAGTATGCCAATGAGAAGTTTTACATGAAAGGTTAATTCATCGGCAGTACACGGCTAAGATGCTGCAAATGTGTGATGTGCCTGGAATGTGATAGACTTGTAACTAGGTGGTTTTGTTCTAAAATCTAAGTCACGAAGTCAGTATAACCAAAGGATTTATTTTATTTCATTAAATTTGAATTTATGTATAATGAATCTCAAAGTGTTTTATTTACATTTCGACCATTTTGTCATTGCGAATCAAAGCCGTATCGGGGAATACAAGCGGTTAAAGTCGAATGGCATGTCAGAAGGAATTATAGGGATGCGTATCAAAACGTTTCTCCTTTGTGGTTTCTTTTATCAATTGTTGCTTCTTTTATCAATTGTTGCTTCCTTGTTCCTAAGTTCCTTTTCCTTCACCCATTTGACTTTCAATTGGAGATTGTGAGGCAGCAATCCGGGCAATTCCAGCAAGTTTAAAAATTCGGTTGGATAGTTGATGAAATCATCTTGGCTAGTAACGGAATCCGCTGATTTACGTCATCAATTCGTTAGCAATTTCACATCAAATTTTTAAATTCAATTCGTTGATAGCAGCCAATATAGCACAGCACGTTCATTCAACCAAACAAGATGTTTGTAGTTTTAAGCAATGTAAGATGAGTTCGGTGTTTGATTCGGTGAACTCCCAAAACCCGATGGGCAATGCTTTGCCGCCAGTCAAAATGTAAACCGAGATTTTGCCATTGACAATGCCCAGCTTTTGAAAATACTTCTCCATCTCCAGATTAGTCGTTTTTCAATTCGATATGCATGTTCCTATTTAAATTGAGTATCTGGTCGTGTTTCCACAAAACAGACGACTTGAAAGATGCATTAAGTTCAGGGGCTGGCGTTGACCGTAGAATCATTGGCAATGTTTGGCGAAAATCACCTGCCAACAGAATCATCGCACCACCAAGCCGATTCTGATTATTTCGTAAATTTTGCATTGGTCGTCGTCTTCTAATGCCTCCAAAGCAGTGGCGCAACAAATTATGTTCCGGTGCCTCTGTATTGAATATGGTTGATTATTGTGATTTATATAAACTGTAGGGCGCTGTTGGAGCCTTAGAAGAGAGAAGAGAAGGAAGCACAATTAATTGAAATCAATTGCATTTCGGCAACATATATGTACAGAACTGCCATAGTATTTGTGTATATCCCATATGCACAAATATAGTATTTGTGTATATTTCGTCAAAAACCGTGAGGGGATTGTGTTTCTCAACCATCCAGATGAGAAGACATCACTTATCTGAAAATGTTTGGTGCAAACGCGAATGAATTTTGGTACGCCTCTGTTCGTGATATATAGTTGTTTCTTTCCTTTTAGTCGAGATGATCTTGAATCCAAACGCTTCCCTCGAATCCGTATACATGTACCCTCTGTTCTATTCCTTATATATAGGTATGTATTTTCTATTCTAAGGTTGGAGCACATTTTATTTTTGTATAAAATTTGAACGAAATGAGAACAAAATCTTTTGTAGCGGGAATCCTTCTCGTGTATATTTGAAATACATCAAATTTGTACAAAAGAGTGCACATCCAAAGAGTGTGTCGTCTGAATGCACAATTACTACAGTAAAAAGTCAGAAGCGCAAATTTGATGATTTTGAGTTTGATAGAGTATTTTATTATTAATCATTGTTATAAGCTCTTGTCTTAAACTGAGCCGTGCTTGCTGAGTTATCGGACCGGTAAAAGTGCTTAAGTACACAATTGTGTATTTACAAATATATCTTGATTGCCAGAACACAACAATATTTACGCAATTTACGTTGGAATGTTTTGGCTGAGGATTTACGAAGAGAGAACGAAGTGAAAAACATAACATCATCACCCAAAACAGTCCAAAATATTTTGCGCACATTTGGTTGTATTTTGAACATTTTTAGTTGTGTAGAGTGTGAAGTTTTTTATTTGGAAATCCCCCGCCAAATTGCTGAAGTGTAATATCTCCTTAAATACCTTTTTATGTGGTAGGATCAAGCTCAGGATTCACACTTTATACTACTAGTCTGCCATGGCGTTCGAATCGTAGTGTAATGTCTAGTATTAAGCTTGAAAGATATGATAGGTTAAGGGTAGTCTGGTGGATACATAAGGAGGAGACGGTGAGTCTCGTGTCTGAACTCTTGGATGTTGTATGAGATAATTTTTTAAGCAGCCGGAACAAGGAGGTGCACCGTCCGCTAGGTAAACACCTAAGCCGCAGGGGTGGTGCTTTCGTAGGTGCAAATGGTGCACTTGCACCGGGCGCAATTTTCCAGGGCGAAATTTTAAAAATTAAGATTTAAAAATAAATTTGGAAAAGTGTTCCCACAGACGCAAGAAATGCACAACTTTATCCAATTTTTTCTCTGTACTTTGTTATGCAAGATAAAGCGGGGAAATTTCGATTGCATAGCTTCTCACAAGAGCCAACTTTTCCAACCAACTATACATCAGAATGCTTAAGATTGTTGTTATTTGTAATCTTAATTTTCTCTTCTGCCATATATCTTTCTTTTTTATCCTAGCCGGGAAACGTTGCCCCAAAAATTCGGTGAAAGAATTGGTTCGAAAAATCTTCCCATGGGCCCAATATGGCATTGTGAACCGGGCGCAAAAAGCCCAAGCGCTGCCACTGATGCTATGTAATTGTATATCAACTGCTGCGGATAAATGAGCAAGATATATAGAGTTTTGAAACATATCCCGTGATATGCTGATATGCTTTTTATTGATAGTTTAATTTAATGAACTGTAGAGGTTGACGATCAAAAAAGACAAATATCCCACGAATTTCCACTAACATTTGTTGTTCTCTGATGACAATTTTTAATTATGCCATTTTTGTAAGTTAATTCTGTTCATTTTAGTATGCTTTAAAAATATATATCTTTGAATTATGGGATTTAATTCACCTTGATTTGTCCAAAACTGCAATGTATTTTTACAAATCAGAAAGTTCCCACAGTGATTTTCTATTCTACCGTGACTTGGCGCCATAATTAACTAAATTTACCGAAATACCTTATGCGCAATATATTAAATTTATAGATACCTAATTATTTACCGTTTCAAATGCCGTTTTAAACTTGAAAAATAATTTCCAAAATTTTCTCGAAAGAAAAACATTTCTCGTACATGTTGCAGAAAAACCTTGAAGAAAAAATGTTTTGGGCATAGCCTAAAAAAATATGTCACTTGAGCGTGCTTAGGTTCAGCCAGTGATAAACGCACTAAAATTTTTATGTCAAAGATCACCAAGGTAACCTCTGAGATATGTATTGGTGCAAGAAGAAGACATAACAGTAACAAAAAAAAAACTAAATGAAAAAAACATAAAAATTATGGAAAACAGTCGCATCCGCTAATTCGGCATACCGCTAGCCGCTAGCATAACCTGTTAAATAATCGAACAGAAACCTGAGAGAAATGAGGAGAGGTATTTTGCAGTCGACCCACTAACAGGTGACCGTGAAAATGATTTCTTTTTTTTTATTTTATTATTTTACGTTATTTTATTTTATATTAACAAGTTGAACCAGATGCGTCTATATGCGCCGAAGTGAATGACTCCTTTGAAATTTGCGGTGTGGTTTATTTTTGGAAACCTTCGGAATAATCGAAACTGTTTTCGCATTTTTTTCGAAAATGAAACTATTAAATCAGGCGAGATTTTTGTTTTTTTTTTGTGAATTTCGGCTTTTGTTTTTAATAAAAGTTTTGAGTGGGAATCCTGGTAACAACAGTTTCGCGGCGCTTTGGCCTCTTCTACCGTTTCATACGGAAATATATGGGCCAAAGTTTGAACGATTTTTTTGAGATCGAATGGCTGCGGCGGCGACACGTTTTGCTTATTCATCGAATTATGCATGCAGTTTTCAGCACAGTTTTTGGTGGATATCTTTTCTTTTCGAAATGACTTTCGATTTTATTCTTTAGTTTAAATTTAATAGATGAAAGTATCAGTTTATTTTGTTTAAATTTTTTGTAGTCGGTTTTAATTTTTGGATGACGTGTTGTTTGTATTAAGCCCTACTGGAGGAGGAGGAGGAGGAGAGACAAAGTGATTTTCATGTCGATGGTAGATAAACATAAGCTCGTCATCATTTGTCCTGAAAAGGATGAGAAGTAATGTTAGCCTAACACCTCTAAATCTCTAAATCGCTTTGGGGGGTCTGGTCTGGTTGCTCTAGATATCTCAAAGGCTTTTGACAGACAATTGGACCCAGTGTTCACCATGTGGGTTGCCCCCTCACTCCATAAAAAAAGGGTGTTTTTGGTTTAAGGTTGTTTGAATGCTGAAAGGTATTTTATCGTCTTGCTGCTACAAGTTTATTCTTTTACTCCTCGTCTAAGAGCAATGCTATTGTAGCAAAATATTCCACGCTTAATTCCGCGATGCACAAATGTCAAAAATAAAAAAATAGTCCCAGATGCTATGTGAATGTCAGTGAAAAATTCATCACTGAAGCCACTGACACGGAAAGTATCGTTACCAAGTCCCCACGGATACGTGTGGATTGTCCTTAAAATGTATGTGGATATGTGAAATGTATGTGTACAGCGCTTCGCATTTTACCTCAAAAGTAGTGTGGGAAAAAATTGAAATCAATGTAGTTTGGTAAAAACTATAAGTATGACTTATTTTTCGGTTTGCTACTGACTGCTACCCACCATACCCACATTATTCGCTGGCTATGACTTTGATTGTGATAACCGGCGTAGTGTGATCATACCGTCGTAGAATATAAATACACTCCGCGACAAAAGTTTGACCTCAGGTAGAAAAATAGGAAGCAGGTAAGGTGGGGTGTACTGACCGCAATGTAATTATTTTTATAGAATTCCGGGTTGATTTTATGAGATACTCATGATTTGGTGACCTACTTTTATTATTGTTCTAAGAAATAATGAAAATTTTGTACAAAATGGGATAAAAACGACTCGACAAAAGTTTGACCTCACCAGTTTTAAAACACTTCTGTTAAGACTAAGAGCGAGTGGTTGTTAGTGAAGTTGTAAATTCAACTTTTTTAGTAATTTTTTTAAATAAATCGGTACAAATATGGGCAGTGGAGAGCGCTTATCACGTGAAGAAATCGAGCGAATCAAAACGTTGAAAGAAGAAGGGTACTCTAACAGGCAAATCGCCCTTAGATTGGGTAGAAGCCCCCGAGTCATCAATAACTTGCTTAAGGACATCGAAAATTACGGTAGGAAGCCGATACCAGGGAGACCAAGGGCCACAACAGGGAGAGAAAGGAGTAGGATCCTGCGAACAGCGTCAAATTCATCCATGACTGCCAGGGAAATTGGAGCTGAAGTCGGAGTAAATGCAAGTTTACGCACTGTGCAGAGGATTTTGAAGCGCTCACCAGTTCTACAACGTCGCCGACTCAAGAAAAAGCCGCTATTATTACCTAGACACAAGGAACAACGCCCTGAATTCGCTCGCGCTCACATGGCCTGGAAAGACGAGTGGAACCAAGTTATCTTTTCAGACGAAAAACGGTTCTGTCTTGATGGACCGGACGGATACGCATATTATTTCCATGATTTACGGAAGGAAGAGAGGTTGTTGACTCGACATCACCGCCGGGAAGGAGGAATAATGATATGGGGAGCCATTTCAGTTAGAGGACCAGTGGAGCTCAAATTCATCGAGGGAACTCAGACAGGAGTACGTTACCGGGACATGTTAGAAGAGGTTAAGCCGTTGGTGGAAGAAATAATGGAAGGTCAACCATGGATTTTCCAACAAGACCATGCAGCAGTTCACACCGCTAGGGTGGTTCGGGAGTGGTTTAGGGCCAATAACGTGGTGGAACTGGAGTGGCCATCGGTGTCTCCAGACCTAAACATTATAGAGAACCTATGGGGCTGGCTCACGAGGAGAGTCCACCGCTCTGGACAACAATATGGGACTATCACAGAACTGAAGACTGCAATAAGGACAGCGTGGGATGAAATTCCACTAGATTTATTACAAAACTTGTACAGTAGTATAGGAAATAGAATTTATCAAGTAATATTAAACCGGGGAGGCCATACTAAATATTAATAAATGGAATTTAAAGTTAAAATTATTCTTTCTTTTATTTTTCTTATCTTCCCTTGCTTAATTTTCAAAATAGTTCCCAAAATTGAAGGTGAGGTCAAACTTTTGTCGCGTCGTTTTTATCCCATTTTGTACAAAATTTTCATTATTTCTTAGAACAATTAATAAAAGTAGGTCACCAAATCATGAGTATCTCATAAAATCAACCCGGAATTCTATAAAAATAATTACATTGCGGTCAGTACACCCCACCTTACCTGCTTCCTATTTTTCTACCTGAGGTCAAACTTTTGTCGCGTAGTGTAAATCACATGCAATCATTGTATGCCACTTCAATTTTCCGAGCACAAGGAGCGTCTAACGAGGGAAAGACTAAGTAGCCATGCATTAGATGGGGCAGGAGTAACGCTTTTGCTAAGCGCAAACGAAGGATACAAGTCATCAAGTGTCCATACAGACGGAGTTGCCTGAGAAGACAATAGGTTTTACTCAGTATGTTACGGATGTGGTCACAACAGGTCATATCGTGGCTTAGAGTTACTCCGAGATTTCTAGCACCATCGATACGCTAAATAGGATTGCTATTTGATATTACTTTGGGAAAAAAACAAGACTAGGGTTTACAGAGTGAGCTAAAACCAGATATTGCGACTTGGCTGGATTGAGTGATTAATCGAATATACTTAATAAAAGAGGGCCAAGAATTGAACCTTGCGGAACACCACAGCAGAGGATGGTTGAGGTTCAAGCACGATTATGCAACATTAGCTGAAATTATACATAACCTTGAGGGCAGACGAGGAGATACTAAACTGTGTGCGGAGTTTCGGGAAGTAAAGAGGGGTCAAAATTATCAAAAGACTTGGAAAAGCCAAGTTGTGACAGAGAGCAGATTTGGTTCCCATCTAAGAAATTCCTAATGTCGGTTTTAATTTTAAGAAGTGCAGTATCCCATCTGTGGAATTTGCGAAAATGGGATTGGCAGGGATTTATAAGCTGATAATGTTCACAGAGCTCGACAATTTCAAATGCAATCAGTTTCTCAAGAACACTTGCTAAAAGCGGTAAGTTACTAATAGGACAGAAGACAGCATGGCGGCTGTTCGAAAAACATTTGGCAACAGGCAGTACAGTGGCATGTTTCTAAGAAATGGGAAATTTGGAAGTAGTAAGGCATGAATTAATCAAATGAGTTATAACCGGTAATAGGCAAGGTAACAATAATTTAAGAAATCTTGGCCATTTCTTGTCACTCCCTGTAGTATTAGATTGAATACGATTTATGGCACATAGAACTTTAACGTGGTTTAAGCAGCGGGAACTAAATCCACTAGACGACAATTTGAGTATCACAGGCAGAATTACTTGAGGTGAAGTGCGAATTGAGACTTTCGTCATCGAAGTCCTGAGCTAAAGGCTCTTTTTTTATTGGACCGCTAACTTACTTAAATTATTCCATAGTTTCTTCGGTGGCAGAGACGGAATGAGTCGGCATGCGTAGAAATTTCGCTTGGTTTCTTTAATTTTAGCAGGCGTGAAATTACGAAGTCGTTGATAAAATTTTTTGCTTTCGGTTTTTATTCTTGTACAATACCTCTTACTTCTCATCTATTTTGATTCATGCCCCGCTATACTTACATAGTGACTAAGGAGATCGTTTTTACCAATTCCTTCATAGACAAATATTCAAAAAGAAATTTTAAAAAATTGTGGAAGATCTGCTAATATTCATCTACGGTATTAGTAACTTTTGCTTTTTACCATCATAAATCTTAATCAGAACCATTCTCACTTTGCGGATTATCAATAAAGAAGAGGTCCAAAAATCTTGCTTCACTTTTTCGTCGTGGGATTCCCGCAAGCAGAATGACGCCGATCGGTGGATATTGAACCCAAAACTCAACGGATGGTTGTCGTCATAAAATTTCCGCCTTGTTTTATCATTCAAAAAATAGGTTGATGAATTACAAGAAAGTGTTATTAAAAGTTTTGATGGAGGAGCTTAAGTCCGTCATTTTGTAGAGAGATTATTAACGGATGAAGGTCAGAAGGAGATGGATATTTTTAAAAGGCATTAGAGGTGGGTTTAGATAAGGTTTGAGCTTCACAATATGAAATGATCATCATTAGTTTATTAAAGAACAGGAGATATTTTGATAAAAAGAAATTACTGCTTTCTATTCACAAAATATAGTTTAGAAAATATTTAGAAAAATTAGGGGAAATCCAAACATCAAAAATATGCTTTATAATTGAATATCTGACCATACAAGCCTTGGTAACAATTCTTCATAATAAGACAAATATGGAATGCGCTTCCTCTAAAGTTTATTCCCCAATTTTTATTTTTATTTTTACTTTATTTTTAATTTTTGTCTGAGATTTTTAGTTTTTATTTTTAGTTCTAGGTTTAATTTGATCATTGATTATCACAAGACATATGAATATACGAATGATCCATTATGGCGCGAGTCAATAGACCGGACTATAAAATTAGCTATTTGGATGGATAGATCGCACGTGGATGGATAGATCGCTTTAAGAGTGTTCGAAATCAAGAATAAATGAAACTGTTTTTTAATAGTTAATAGTTAAAAGTACCCAAGGGGGATTTAAAGATTGTACTTTTATACGTTGGGCGTACACTGCTCTCCTAAGAACTGGCATTATTTAAAAATAAGATAGGATGATGATTTCCTTAACCACTATTCATGCTGCTTCTACAACAACTTTTCTGCAAATACGCTGAATGTTCTTGATTGAACCCTAAAACCCCCGAAGACGTTTTTTCAGAACCAAAAGAAACAATTTTTGGCGCTGTACCTCGATATAATTCTTTTCGCTGTTGTATTTCTTTTTTAAAGAAGTTATGAGTGTACGTACTGTGGAAACCAGTTTCTGTGACGTCAATGGAATACTTATCAAATTTACGATGGTTTTTATTAACTGTGAGTGGAAGTACGTCCGCAGTTTCGGGTCAAAAAGCATTGACCGAGAAATTTTTACTGACATTGGGAATATACATTATTATTTCTTTTTGTCTTATTATCATGTCATGATTTTTGTATTCGATAATGCTGATATTTTCTTTATTATGTACAATAATTTTATCTTCTTCTTCTTAATTTTATAGTAACTGTAAAAAGAATGTAATAACAGAATATGGATTACGATTGATTCATAACAAATGTTTTGAAAAGTTTTTTTTGGTGGTTATCTAGATTTGTTTATATTGTTTGAAATTTGAATTTTGCGCCATTTGATGGTACAGTGCTGCCAACGGAAAATAAGATAACAACATGACAGCTGACAGTTTGGAGTTAGTAAAAATGGAGCGCTATACGAAAGAACAACGCATTTTCATTGTTGAGCAATATTTTAAAAATAATGATGGTTTGTCAGCCATAGTTCGCAATTTTCGTACAAAATATGGCCGACATAGTGATTTAAAACCATCAATTATGAAGAGAATAATTGAAAAATTTAGGGAGAGTGGATCAATTACTGATTGTAGACGCTCTGGATGTCCTGTTACAAGTCGTTCAACAGAAAATATCACAGCAGTTTGTGAGAGTATTGCTGACAGTCCAGGAACATCAATTCGGCACCGTAGTCAATAAATGGGCATTTCGAGAAGCTCTCTACAGCGAATTCTCACGAAAGACTTGCAGCTTCATGCTTACAATGTTCAATTGACTTAAGAACTGAAGCCTACAGACCACGCAGTGCAAAGGGAGTTCGTTGAATGGATTTTGGAACAACAACAAGTGGATGTTGCTTTTGCGAATAAAATAATCTTCAGTGACGAAGCTCATTTTCATCTTGATGGCTAATCGTCAAAATTGTCACATTTGGGGTTCGGAAAACCCACGATTGTTGAGAAATGTATGCATCCACAATACCTGCATGTTTGGTGTGGATTTTGGGCTGGACGCATTATCGAACCATTCTTCTTTGGGTCAGGCAGTAACAATTAATGTTGTTCGTTATTGTGAGTGACATGATAACCCAGTTGTTAGTGCCTAAATTCCAAGATATGTTTATGTTTCAACAGGATGATGCCACATGCCATACAGCCAGAATAACAATTCAGTTACTGCATGAGTCATTTACTGATCGTGTAATTAGAGGTTTTTGCGATCAGAATTGGCCATCCAGATTTTGTGATTTAACGCCATTGGACTTTTTTCTTTGGAAAGAATTTTAGAGAATTCCCGGGCCTACTCTCGCTAGAAATTTAGGTTATAGAAGGTGTACAAGGCGCTAGTAGACAAGATTATAATAGTAGTGCAGGTAGCGTCAAGGGCCTGGGCTAGCGTCTCATTCTCAGACTCCGAAAAGGAACTTACACTCGTAGATCCCGACGCTAAACCACCAAAACTCTTTAAAATGGCGGATTATACCAAAGTCTCCCGCTTGCTCTATGAATTTTGTTCTATTTTCTTCGGCGACCAATCCCCCGATATAGTGGTAGAATTTCACACATTTCTAGGATGTTGCCACAGAGTATTATAATGTCTAAACGACTAAGACCAACCAGCTTTCCTACAAATATACCTCACGAGGCTACAAGGCAAAACCTACCAGTTGATAGCGTCCACTCAGCCAGGAAAATTTGAAGAGACTGGAAAGTTTCTTGATCAAACATATTTGCCCCGAGAGCTTTACCAGGAACTTGTGAACAAACTCTCACTCTGCAACAATACCTTTTAGAGACCCTAATAGCCTTCACGGCTCGAATCAAACAGATGTTACAGTCCTGCAAAGAGGCGGCTACCACTAAGTACGGCGCCGCCGTCGTCCAAACTGTACAGGCTCAGCTAAATGACTTCGCCAAAGGCTCTCTGAAAAGCGGGGTCAACAATCCCGAACCGTCTCTGGACACACTAATCTAGAAGGCGTTGGATATGGAACGCCTGCAGCTCACAGTCCTTCATCTACAACCCAACAACGCCCCCATGACTTACCCTGTGAATCAACCAGTAACCAATATTCTGCCCCCGGGCTCCACCTCACACAAGGGCCCCCTCCCCCGCCCTATTCATTTTGACTCAAATTAAGTAATTCTATTTTTCATAAGTATCGGATTTTAATTTATAATTACTTTAGTTTAAAAAATAAATTAATAAACATTTTTTTTAAAAACTTTGGTAGTACCTAAACCATTAAGATGAAATTTTGAACTACGATTACAAAAGTGAATGTACTAAGAAATCCGTAATCGAACAAGTGTTATATTAAAAATACCCACTATTGATCCTTTTATGTTAATATTTCGTTATAAATGATTCTTTTGTCAATAAACGGGCATCATGAAAAAATTCTAAAGGAGACGAGACATTTTATTACTACTCGAAAAGAATTTCCAAAAATCTTTTGTAACTTGGGGAATGTGAATTTGAATTTTTTTTGTTATTTTTAACTTGACAACAGTTCTATGACGGATTCAACCAGATTTAGTTGTAGAACTGTTTAAAAATTAAATAAAATTAAATTGAACTTTTATTTGAAGTGGAACTGTTTAAACTTATAGAATATTATTGGCAACAAAGAGTAGTTATTAAAAAATTATACAGATAATATTAGATAGGTCAACTGTTGTAATAAATCTAAAAAATTCTATCGGGTGTCAGTTTCTTGTAGTGCTCATGTGACAAAAGCAACACGTAAGGAACATTAGTCCCCACTGATTTTTTAATTTTAGAAAGTCAGGA